>QPGU01000026.1:0-18793 GCA_004135705.1 Alloteropsis semialata | reverse complement strand
GCTGAGCCTTCGCCCAGGGACCCGGATATCCCCGAGACCTCCAAGCGTGCTGCGTGCTCCTTTGAGCCAGCCAAGGACGTCAAGGAGGTTGCCGTGGCCAACGATGGTCGCACCCTCCGTGTCGGGACGGCGCTCGATCCTCTATAGGAAAGCGCGCTCGTCGACTTTCTCCGCGCAAACCTCGATGTGTTTGCATGGAAGCCCTCGGACATGCCGGGGATTCCAAGGGAAGTCGCCGAGCACAAACTTGATATTAAGCCTGGCGCTCGACCGGTCAAACAGAGGCTTCGACGTTACGACGAGGACAAGTATAAAGCCATAGGCGAAGAGCTCAAAAAGCTCCTCAGCGCCGGCTTCATTAGGGAGGTATACCACCCCGAGTGGTTGGCCAACCCCGTCCTTGTAAAAAAGAAGAATGGGAAATGGAGGATGTGCGTTGACTATACTGGCCTTAACAAGGCGTGTCCAAAAGACTCCTTCCCTCTTCCGCGCATAGATCAGGTGGTCGACTCCACCGTGGGGTGCGAAACCCTCTGCTTTCTCGATGCGTACTCCGGGTACCATCAGATCGCGATGAGCCTGGCCGACCAGCTCGCGACATCGTTTATCACGCCTTACGGCACCTTCTGCTATTCGTCGATGCCATTCGGCCGACTGGTCGAGGCGTATGTTGACGATATAGTAGTAAAATCCAAGCGCACTGGCGACTTGGTCTCCGACCTCGCAGCTGTCTTTGAGAAGCTCCGGCTGAACAAAGTAAAGCTCAACCCCGAGAAATGCGTTTTCGGGGTCCCGAGAGGCATGCTCCTCGGCTTTATCGTATCGGAACGAGGCATCGAAGCCAATCCCGAGAAGATAACCGCCATCACCGACATGGGGCCGATTCAGAACGTGAAGGGGGTCCAACGCGTCACGGGATGCTTGGCCGCACTCAGCCGTTTCATCGCCCGACTTGGGGAACGGAGCCTGCCCTTGTACCGACTGCTCAAGAAGTCGGACCACTTCGTCTGGAATGATGAGGCGCAGCAGGCCCTCGACTCGCTTAAGGCATCGCTCAAAAACCCACCGATCCTGACCGCTCCGGCGGAAGGGGAGCCCATGCTGCTCTACATTGCGGCAACCACCCATGTGGTAAGCACCGCCCTCGTCGTCGAGCGAAACGAGCTCGAGAAGATCCAGAAGGTGCAACGCCCCGTTTACTTCATCAGCGAGGTCCTGTCCGACACCAAGGTACGATATCCCCAGATCCAAAAACTTGTCTACGCCGTCCTCATCACCAAGCAGAAGCTCCGGCACTACTTCGACGCCCACCCCATCACGGTGGTGTCGAGGTATCCTCTCTGCGAGGTGATCCAGAACCCCGAGGCCGACGGGAGGATAGCCAAGTGGGCGCTCGAGTTGATGGGGAAGAACATCACCTATGCACCTCGGGACGCCATCAAGTCACAAGCGTTGGTCGACTTCGTCGCCGAGTGGACCGAGGCCCAGACTCCCCCGACCTCCATCGAGCATGAGACCTGGGTCATGTACTTCGACGGATCGCTAATGAAAGAGGGAGCAGGTGTCGGCCTGGTCTTTGTCTCGCCTCTGGGCGTGCGCATGGAGTACATGGTTCGGCTGCACTTCTCGGCCTCCACCAACGCCGCAGAGTACGAGGCCCTCATCAACGGACTCCGTATTGCCCTCGAGCTTGGCATACGGCGTCTCGAGATCCGAGGAGACTCGGAGTTGGTCGTCGATCAAGTGATGAAGGAGTCGAGCTGCGTCAGCCCCAAGATGGCCGCCTACTGCCGGGCGGTCCGCGAGCTGGAAGACAAGTTTCTCGGCCTCGAGCTCAAGCACGTCCAACGACGATACAACGAGGCGGCCGACACCCTCGCCAAGGCGGCCTCCAACCGGAAGCCCGTCCCCCATGGAGTGTTCGCCAAGGACCAGCACGCCCCCTCCATTCGACTCGACGACGAGCCACCCGAGCCTCCAGTGCAGGAGGAGGCGGAAGTGATGGAGATTGACGCAGCGCCCGAGCCTAACCTCGAGGATCCCGACTGGAGGATCCCGCTACTCGAGTGGATTGTGCAGGGCAAGCTCCCTCCCGACCCGACCGAGGCTCGGCGGATCGCGCGCTGGGCCAAAACTTTCACGCTCATCGAGGGAGAACTCTACCGACGGGGCACCTTCGGCGTCTTGATGCGCTGCATCCCGATCGACCAAGGCAAAGAATTGCTAAGGGACATCCATGCAGGAGCGTGCGGGCACCATGCCGCGCCGAAGACACTTGTCGGGAAAGCTTTCCGGCAAGGGTTCTACTGGCCGACCGCGGTGGCCAATGCTAAGGACATCGTGCGCAGCTGCGAAGGCTGTCAGTTCTATGCAAGGCAAATTCACCTCCCAGCGCAAGCCCTGCAGACCATCCCCATCACTTGGCCCTTTGCCGTATGGGGTTTGGATTTAGTCGGGCCGCTGAAGAAAGCACCCGGGGGCTTCACGCATCTCCTCGTCGCCGTCGACAAGTTCTCCAAATGGATCGAGGCAAGACCCATCAGGAAGGTTCGCTCGCAAGAAGCTGTCCAGTTCTTCACCGACATCATCTACCGCTTCGGGGTCCCGAACGTGATCATCACCGACAACGGCACTCAGTTCACGGGCAAAAAGTTTCTCAACTTCTGCGACGACAACAACATTCGAGTGGACTGGGCCGCCGTCAGCCACCCAAAACCAACGGACAGGTGGAAAGAGCCAATGGCATGATCTTGCAAGGACTGAAGCCACGAATCTTCAAACGCCTCGAGAAGTTCCGGGCAAGGTGGGTTGCAGAGCTCCCGTCGGTCCTCTGGAGCTTGCGAACCACTCCAAGTCGAGCCACGGGCTGCACGCCCTTCTTCATGGTGCACGGGTCCGAGGCGGTCCTCCCAACTGACCTCGACTACGGCAGCCCAAGGGTTCGCGCCTACGACGACGAAGGGAATCAAGCCTCCCTGGAAGATGCCATCGACCAGCTGGATGAAGCGCGCAGCATCGCACTACTCCACTCGGCCAAGTACCAGCAGGCCCTACGACGATACCACGACCGCAACATCCGAAGCCGGGCCTTTCAAGTCGGCGACCTCGTCCTCCGACGGGTTCAAAGCAACCGCGGCCGCCACAAGCTGTCGCCGCCATGGGAAGGCCCCTACATCGTCGACCAAGTCCTCCGCCCGGGGACTTTCAAGCTCAAGGACGCGGACGGCCAAGTCCTCACGAATGCTTGGAACATAGAACAGCTACGTCGCTTTTACCCCTAAAAAGTATCTGTACTTTGTCATTCGCTTGTGGTAATAAAAGTGCTCTTCCGTTCCGAGTACTTTATGAGCTTGTAGTCGTTTCCCGAGACACTCCCCGAGCCCTCTGAGATAAGAGGCGAGTGACCCTTTCCCCACAGAGGGCCGAATGATCTCGACAACCGACACGATAATTACCTACTACGGCCTGTTAACCACCAGGGGTTCGAAGGCTGGCCCGTCGAAGGGTTCGACAGCCGCCCCCGGGCACCCCGAGCGAGGGGCAGCAAGGGATGGGTCCCAGCGGCCAGTACCCGGGCGCACGAGCGTCATGGGCATCCCGAACTGCATTCGAGTCTTGATGGAAAGTAAGATCATGGTTTTTCCTCCGAATGGAAAGGCAAAGAGCCGCCAGGTCCGGTCGAACGGACTCGGTAACTAGATGATCTCGCCACCGAGAATTTGAAGCTGATCACCAGCTGATCCGATCGGAACCCGTCGAGCGGGATGCCGAGGCTTCACTCGAATTGACCCATTATCAGCTCATACGGACACCGCATTTTCGAGCGGGTGCATGAGGGGTAACGATGTAAGGAGAAACAGGCCTCTCCACCAGCACCCTGCATCGCGTGGGGTCTCAGGTCACGAAACGAGGCCTGTAAGAGGCCGCGCGACAAAACAAGGCCAAGGATGAGCCCGAGAAGTCTCCACCTCGCCCAACGAGTCCCCGCCTCTCCCGAAGAGCCTCACACTCCCCTGCGGGCTCGCACGCCTCTGCAGCTACGTCGCTTTTACCCTTAAAAGTACCTGTACTTTTCAATTCGCGATAATAATCAAAGTACTGCGCTGTTCCGAGTACTTTATTCGCGTACGGTCGTTTTCCGAAATGTACCCCGCAAGTTCCCAAAGCTAAGCGGCGGGCGATCCCTTCTCTGTGCAGGATCACCCACCACTCGGGGGCTCCACCCGGGCCCGGTGCCCCTCCTGTTTTTTCAAAAAACTCGACAAGTGATCGCTCTCGCGCGCGATCATGCGGTATACTTTTGCGCTTGCGAGAAAGGAACGTCAGCTCGAGGGGCTTCGTGACCACGTTTGTCCAAGTTTCGAGTGCTCACGCCCCCGCGGCTACGGCGCTAACTTGCGGGCAAAGTCCAAGCCCTCGGACCGACGTCTTTTTCCCGAGAAGCAATAAAGGAACCGCCTCGACTAGTTGTTGCTTTCAGCGTATCGATCTGCTGCTTGTCATTGTTCGATTCTTCCGAAACTACTCGGGGGCTGCGAGTCCGAGTGCCCAATCTCCCGAGTTCCTATGCCCCGGCGGCTACGGAACAGAGTCCGACGGGCAGGACCCCGCGCCTTTCCATCTCAACCCACGACCCCCAAAGGCATTCGGAAGAAAATGAAAATGGCAAACAACAGATGAAACACGAGTTTTCGGAGCAACAACGATTATCCTTTAAAAAGGAGCTTTGTTCATTACACAACAAAATGACTAAGTCCTTTATGTCTATCCTACTCCAGCCCAAGATCCTTCAGGGCGGCGGCCAGCACCTTGTCGGCAAACGAGGAGGATTCGGCTTCGATCTCATCATACTCAGCATCCTCGTAGCCGGGGGCCCATCCGCCTTGCAGAGCCTCCCGATCCATGGTCGGGTAGTGCGACAAGAACATAGCAATGATCTTCGCGCCACGCTCCGAGCAAGATCCGAGGCCTGCGCCCGAGTCCTCCCTGTGACAAGGGCGAGGCGATCCACCAAGGACGGGCCGCCGCTGATGTTGAGCTCCTCAAACAGGTGCTCAACCGCCTGGACCAAAGCCTGATGGACCTCGGACTTCTTCTCGAGGGCCCTCTGGCTCTGCTCGCCTGCCTCCCTGGACCTCCGAAGGTCCTCGACAACCCCTGCAGACAACCCTTCGTCAGTATCATTCTGCAGGGAGGAAAACAAGAAGAAGGACGAGCGGAAACACGATACTTACTGGCCAGTTCCGCCTTCAGCTCATGACCAAGCTGCACCAGCTCTTGGTTGGCAGCAAAGGCCTTGGCCACCTCGCGCTTCTCGGCCTCGAGCTTGGCCTCCAGGTCAGCCTTCCCCTTCCGCAGGGCTGCATTGGCAGACAAGCCTAAGCAAACTCGCCGCCACGCGAGGAGAACGGAAAGAAACCGCCCGACAAGAAATGGGGAGGGATAACTTACCGAGGATCTCCTCCTCCCGCTTCCGGGCGACCTCCTTGAGGCGGGCCCCCTCTTCCTCCGCGGCCGTCAGCTTCCCGGCCAGCTCGACCAACTGGTTGTTGGCCGTCTTGAGGTCAAGGTCGCGGTGCTGGACGTCTATCTGAAGGTCCACCACTTAGTTCTTCAGCCCCTTGACCTCCTTGAGGCGGGCCCCCTCTTCCTCCGCGGCCGTTAGCTTCCCGGCCAGCTCGACCAACTGGTTGTTGGCCGACTTGAGGTCAAGGTCGGTGCTGGACGTCTATCTGAAGGTCCACCACTTTCGCCTTCAGCCCCTCGACCTCCTGCACGGCGGCGGCCTTTTCCCGGTTGGAGGTGTCCGCGGCCACCAGCGCCTCCATCACCGTCCTCTCGGCCTCCACCACCTTCGCCTCGAGGGTGGCCTTTTCCTCCGCGGCGTCCTCAATCGCCTCCTCCCTGGCCTCCCGGGCCTCGGTCAGCTGGGCCTCGAGCTGCTCCTTCTCGGCCTTCAGCTGTTGCACGGCGTGCCAAAGCCCGGACTCCCGGCGAAGGAACGCCGACTTCTCGGAGCTGCGCTCCATAATTTTCTGAACGAAAACAAAAAGAAGAGCAGTAAGACACACCCCAAAACGGCGCCAAGACTAGAAGAACGAAGCCCAAGAACTCACCCGGGAAGGCCCGATGATCATCTTATTGAAGACCTCCTTCATATTATTGAGGCCCTCGGCGAGAAGTTGGCGCTGCTCCCTCTCCGCCGTGTCGTTCAGCTCGAAGATGGGATCCGCCGGGTTCTGACGATCGTACCACAACAATCGACCCTCACATGGCAGGTTCGGATTGTTCTCGATAGGTACGATGGCGTCAAAACGACGATCCATCGTCATCATCCCCGGCGTCTCCCGGAGAAAGCCCAGGCCCTCGCTCGAAGGACTCGGAGGGCTCGGGGACTCCACGACCGGCCCCCTGCTGGACTCGCCGACGACCCTCCGTGAGCTACCCTCCGGCGAGTCCTCGAGCACGACGACCTCTGGGGGAACCACCCCGGAGGGCTCGGGGGCTGCTGCAGCTGCCGGGATGGCAGCGTCTTGAAGGGCGCCGGAGGTCCCCGCCTCTGCCTCCTTGGGGCCAGCCGCAGCCCCCGGAGAGGCAGCGATCCCGCGGCCATCTTCCCCGGCCGCGTCGCCGGACACGGCGACCTCCCTCGCTCCAGGGGCGGGCCACCTCCTCCTGAGGAGTAGGCAGAGCTGCCTCAACCAGCTCCTCGGCCAGCTCGGCTTGGAGCGCCGCCACGGCCGCCTCCGTGGGGACGGTCTGTGCAATGGCTAGGCCCGTTGGGAGTGCGTCTCCCGGGCTGTCGCCGTCCCCTTCCGGCGCCTTCTCCTCCACAGAGGGCGCCACCCTCCGTGCCACCTCCTCGGCCTGCTCCGCCGAGGACACCGGCGCCACCTCCTCGGCCTGCTCCGCCGAGGGCACCGGCGTCACCACCTTGACCCGCTCCGCCGCGGGCTCCAACGTCGCCTTCTCGGCCGGCTCCGCCGCGGGCTCCGGCGTCACCTTCTCGGCCTGCTCCGTCGCAGGCCTCGGCGTCTGCGCCGCCAAGCGCAGCGTCTTCTTTGGCGCCACCGCGAGCGGAGTGTCGGCCCGACTGGTTCATCACAAGTCGGGGAATCCGGCTGAGAAAAATGGCAACTACAGAGAAAACAAAAACCACTCGAGAAGGACAGATCATCACTCACCTCGACGAGATGGTCCGAGTCCGCTTGGAACCCGTCGGCGCTGGGTCCTTCGGGGATGCGGGCCTCTTGGATCCCGCGAGCGCCGTTGGGGCGGGGGCCACCGGCGCGGTTCCGGCGCCCCTACCCGAGTGGGGCGCCGCCTGACCGGACGGGCCTCCTCCTTCGACCGGGGACGGGTCCGGCCGCCCCGTCGTGGCCCTCACCGGGGCGGAAGGGGCCTGCGTCTCCACCGCGGGCGTCCGGGGCGCGTCCCGCCCTTCGCTTTGCGCCCGCGTCGTTTGAGGGGCCGGTGGCGGCCGCCTATCATCTCGCAGCGCGAGCCTTTTGGGGGAGCGCGACGCCCCCGAGGACGAACCCCCCTTGTGGGTGCGCCCCGACAAGTCCCGGCTTCGGCTCCTCTCCCGACGAGGGGAGACCGGGTCCCGTCGGGAACTCCTCCCCTCCTCGGGCATGTGACGGGAGGACGGAGGCGTGCGGCTGCGCCTCTCGCGCCGGCTTTCCTCGGAGGACCGCCGATGCCGGTCCGACCGGGAGCTTTCGCTCCTCCCTGCGTCCGGCGGTGGCGGCCCTCCTCTCCCGCTAGACCCCGGTCGCTGCGCCGAGGACGAGGCGGTCATCGCCGCGACCGCCTTAAGCTTTCTAGGAGGCGCGTCGTCGTCGCTCTCCTCGTCATCACCACTCCCCGAGTCGTCCTCTGCGGGCTCCGACTCGGGGTCCTCGTCCTCGGAGACCTCTTCCCCCCTTCTCCTCCTCCTGGACCGCTCAGCGTTTCTCTCACGCTTGGCGACCTCTTCCTTCTTCCACTGCTCCCGGCGGTCTTTCCTCGCCTTGGCCCATTCGGCCTCGGCCCGGTTCTTCGCCTTGTCCTCGGGAAGCGGCGGCCGGGAGTAGGAGCAGTCATAGCTCTTCATCTAAAAGAACTCGGGATCAGCAAACCAAAGACTACTCGGGGATTCAAGGCGGATGAAGGAAACCTTACCAGAGCCTTGGTGCGGGCATTCGGGAGCATGGGGAGAAGGCCCGGGGGAGGATATGCGTCGTGGCCCTTCCCCATCGCCGCCGTCACCCGGCGCTCCACCTCGGCCTCCGAAGGCAAGGGGCTCATCGTCACGGTCCCCACGAAGGAGGCCTTCTCCGGAACCATCTGCCAAATCTGGAGGGTGCGCCGCCTCAGCGGCACGATACCTCTCGAGAGGTACCCGCCGAGGACCTCCGCCGTGGACACCCTCGCGTCGCGGAGTCGCGCGAGGGCCTCCCAGATGTTCCCGAGGAGCTTCTCCTGCAGCTTCTTCTCGGGCCCGTACGCCCACTCGTCGGGCGCCTTCTCGAACGTCTTTCCGGTGTACTCTGGAAGGGGGTTCTTGGGGTCGTTCTTGAGGTAGAACCACATCGGGTGCCAGCCCTTGTTCGAGCTGGTCAGGGTCCCCGTGATGTAGGCCTTCGACCGCCCCTGCTTCGCCTTCAACACGGCGCACCCGATCGTTGCGGGGGCTCCGCCCTCTGCGGGCTGCAGCGTGAACTTGAAGAAGTACCTGAAGAGGTCCCAGTGGGCCTCCATCCCCAGGTACCCCTCGCAGAGCGCCACGAACACCGCCATCTGTTGCACCCCGTTGGGGTTGATGTGGTGGAGCTCCAGCCCGTACTCGTTGAGCACGGCGCGGATGAACCTTCCAGCAGGGACGGAGAACCCGCGCTCGTGGAAGGCGACGAACGAGACGACGTATCCCCGCGGCGGTCGGGGGTAGTCCTCCACGCCCGGAATCTTCCACTCCTCGGCCGCCGTCAATGGCGGAAGCAGCCCTTCCGCCACGAGGCCCTCCAGCTGCCGGAGCGAAACCCTCGAGCGCTCCCAGGTCGACATCGCAAGGCTATCAGAAGGAGGAAGCGCAGGCGGGGTAGGAGGCTCGGTCGCTCACTCTCCGGAACGGCGAAGCAACGGCGGCGGATGCAAGAGAACGAGCGCAGCAGCGGCGGAGGAGACGAGACGCGCGATGGAAGGTGGAAGGCTCGGGCTAGGGTAAAACCCTAGGCAGCTGCAACGCAGGACTATAAATAGGGGCGGGGCGGAACGGCTGCGACATTAATTGCGCGGGCCCACCACTGGCGCAGCGGCGACGTGCGCCCGTCGCTTCACCTGACCTCCTCAAAAGGCGCATCCACCCCCCACGCGGCGGAAGAACGGGCCGACGCTTCCGTGCCCGGCCCGTCAACGGTTGGGCAGCGGCCCGGCCCACCAACGAAGCGTCCTCGGCAAGCTTCCCGTCCCCGACAAGTTTTCCGATCCCGACAACATCCAAGGCAAACCACCCGGGCACAAAACCTTAACAAGAGCACCAGCTCTTCTCAAGGCTCGGGGGCTACACCCGGCGGGTGCGCTCGCGCGCCCCCACCGGAAGAATCGTGACTTACCATATCTACGCTGCCACTCAGCCTGGGCGCGAGCCTCCATCTCCCCCCAGGCTCGGGGGCTACTGACGAGGGTCTGAATTAGGGGTACCCAATGAAACCCTTAATCCGGGTCCTCACAATAATCCACCCCTCAAAAGCAAAAGCCGAAGATCCAAAGCAAAGCGAACTCCCCATACCCCGACAGCTCGGAGGCCATCCGACGAGTCTCCGATTCGCCCGAGGAGTTCTCCGCCTCCGAGTGGTTTCGCGGCTCGCCCGAGGAGTTCTCCGCCCCCGAAAGGCTCTCCGATTCGCCCGGGGAGTTCTCCGCCTCCGAAGAGTCTCCGGCTCGCCCGATCAAAACTACTCGGCCACGTCCCGTCCCGGCCCATCCAGCGCCGTACCCACTTGGTACCCGCCGCGCCAGAGCATGATGGGCGTCCGTCCTTCGCCACGGCAGCCACAGTGGCGCCCGTCTCATCCGAACAGGAACGCAACAGCCCTGAGAGAAATGCATGCGCAACACCAGGCGCCCAAGGACGATCCCAGGCGTCCAGGGACGACACCTGGAACCCGAAGAGGACACCTGGAGTACCCAAAGGCCTCGAGCGAGTCAACCACGACCCGGAAACTACCCGGGAGCTTACCCGAGAAGACATCTACACCAACCACCCGGGATGTACGATCCCGGGTCCGGCGGGATGCCCACTCCGTCAACACCTGCTCCCTGTACGGCTCGGCGCGCGGCGCCAGCTAAAGGCCTCGGGGGCAGTAACTCCCCTTGTAATTTTCTTCTTTCTTACCCCCCGCTCCCTTCTCTCCTTGAGACTATAAAAGGGGACAAGGGGACATCAGTGGGGGGACAGACGGACATCAGTCGAACATTCGAACATAGCACGAACAGCACGCTCACTCGCACAGCACAGGGACTTGGGACCCTCTCCCTCTCCCGACCAGTTTGTACCCCCTACTACAGACTTGGACTTGAGAACATCGGCACACACTGGACGTAGGGTGTTACTCTCCGGAGGCCCGAACCAGTCTAAACCCCCTGTCTCTTGAGTCACCATCCGGACCCTGACACGCGATCGTAGAAATTTACTTGCCGGCGGTAGAGAACCCCGACAAGACTGATGGTCGATCCATATTTTTGCACCAGGGAGGTGAGAGTTTAGTATGCCGACTGCCATTTATGAAATTATGCGCTCATAAGTCACAATTATTGATTCAGTTTGCTAGTTTAGTGCATGTCTGGGTTCACTGTAGTCTTTAGTGAAAGCGTATTCAATGTTTGACCCATGTCCCTACGTGAAATCCACTTAAGTTTGTCTCTCATGATTTGGCCACTGATATGCATTTGGGATATACTTTTGAATTTACAAGAATTTCAATCGAAACAATATAGACCATTTTGTTTTGGAGATAAAACAATATATAGTACTTTCTCCGTTCTTAAATATATGACACTGTTGACTTTTTTATTTCAACTTTGACCAACAATATTTCAATAGTTAGTTTGTTGAATAAAGTAAAATGGGTACCAATACATCTAATATCAATAATATTTTAGATTTAACTCATAGACCTATGTTTTTATATAAACATTCGTAGAAAAGATAAATAGTCAAATGAAAGAAAAAAAGTTGTCATATATTTAAGAACGGAGAGAGTATAGACCAATTGGTTCAGTACCATAGGCTCACTGAGTTCAGTTGGCCCAGCATCCATCGTGAGTATCCTCGGCCCAGCCACGCATACACACACCCCATCCCGGCCCACGCTCAAGAAACGGAACCCCCCACCAAGCTCGCAATACAATCGGCGGCGGCGGTGACACGAGCGCAGTACAGGGGCACGACGGCGTTGCCGCTCTGCATCTCCGAGCTTCCGGCGGCTGCAACGAACAGGCTAGCACTCGCCTTGTGCTTGATCCGTTTCGCTCTCCTTGATCCATTTTGCTCTAGGTTTTCTGATTTGTATTTGCTTTGTTTGATTTGAATCCGCAGCTGCGGCTGGCCAAGGCGGCGCTCTGCGGGGCTGCGGCCGAGTGGCAGCAGGCGAGCTACGTGCGGGGAGCTCGCCGCCGGTAGTTACCATGTCCCTCGGCCGCCTAGTCCGCGCACCCGCGTCGCTCTCCCTGCTCCAGCCCTTCACCACCAGCGCTGCTCCCTCCCAGGCGCCCGTGCTGGGCCCGTCCTTCCTCGCCCACCACCTGCTCGACGAATTCTCCCGGCCGCGCGCCACCCGCGACGCGGCCCGTCTCCGCCGCCTCGCCGCGCACCTCACGCCGCCCGCCGCGGAGGCTGTCATCCTCCGCCTCCCGTCCTGGCGCCACGCGCTCGACTTCTTCCGCTGGGCCGCCGAGCAGCCGGGCTTCCGCCACTCCTGCTATTCCCTCAACGCCATGGCATCCCTCCTGCCCCCGCACCAGCGCGCGCACCTTGACCGCCTCGCCGGAGACGCGGTCGCCTCGCGCTGCCCCATGACGCCCGGGGCGCTGGGGTTCCTCCTACGCCGCCTCGGCGCCGCTGGCCTTTCCGACACGGCCGCCAGCGTCTTTGATGCGGCGAGGACTGCACTCAGCTGCACCCCGAACTCATACACGTACAACTGCCTCCTCGACGCGCTCGCCAAGGCCGGCCGCGCGGACAGTGCTGAGGCGAGGTTGCGCGAGATGGTAGCGATGTGTGGCGATGAGAGCGTCGACAGGTACACGCTCACCCCACTCTTGCAGTGCTATTGCAACGCTGGCCGTCCTGAGGACGCGAACACTGTGTTCCAGAGGATGACCGAGAGGGGATGGGTCGATGAGCACGTGCTGACGATGCTTGCGGTGGCGTTCAGCAAGTGGGGTAAGGTAGAGGGTGCTGCTGAGCTGGTGGGGAGGATGGAGGCACTGGGGATGAAGCCAAGCGAGAAGACACTGAGTGTTCTGGTCCATGGGTTTGCCAAGCAGGGCAGGGTCGACTTGGCCATGGAGATGTTTGGCAAGATGGCCAGTTATGGATTCGGTATGGATCTGGCAATGTACAGTGTGATAATTGAGGGTCTGTGTCAAAGAAACAGTATAGGGAAGGCGGTGCAGTTTTTCGAGGAAATGAAGAGCAAGGGGGTTGATCCTGATGTCCGCTTACTCAAAAAGATTACCGAGACATTCTGTACTGAAGGACATTTCACTTCCGCCGTTCCTTTCATCAATGAAAATGCAGAGTATCTGAAACCCAGCGGAGTTGTCTCATTATATAACGTAGTTCTAGAAGGGCTTGTAAATAGTGGAGACATAGAAGCAGCTTATCAGTTACTCAGGTCCATGGGTCATGGTGGTCAAACAGTTTGTAATGATGGCACTGGTGGTGGGCATCTAATTGTTATCAGTGAAGGTGTTAAACCTAACTCTGATTCGTTTAACATTGTTGTGTGCGGCCTTTGTAAGGTTAAGAAGCTGGATCTTGCCTTGGATCTCACAAAGGAAATGATTGGGCTCGGTTGCAAGGGAAAGCTTTTGATGTTTAATGATTTGATACTTGAACTGTGCAACTCAGATAGACTTGATGAAGCATATGAGATGTTTAACACAATAAAGGATCTTGGTTTGAAACCCTCGGAGTTCACATACAATTCATTGTTTTATGGCATTTGTAGACGAAAAGACCCTAGTGCTGCCATTGATCTACTGAGGGAGATACGGACAAATGGGCACAAACCATGGATTAAGAACTGCACAGAGATGGTGCAGCAGCTTTGCTGCAGTGGCAGGATAACAGAAGCCTTGCAATTTCTTGGTGAAATGCTTAAAATGGGTTTTCTCCCTGACATTATCACATACTCCGCAGCCATGAATGGGATGTGTAAAAGTGGTGAGATGGACAATGCATTAGAGCTATTCCGTGACATTTCATCCAAATACTATCTTCCTGATGTGGTGGCACATAATATCTTGATAAATGGATTCCGAAAATCAGGTAAATTTGATGAGGCACAAGAAATTATGGAAGAAATGTTGAGTAAGGGTCTTTTTCCTTCTGTAGTTACCTACAATATTATGATTGATATTTGGAGCAAGTCTGGCAGGATTGACAAAGCAATCGCTTGCTTAAATAAAATGAGTGATGAAGAGAAGCCACCAACAGTTGTTACATATACAAGCTTGGTAGATGGACTATGTAGTGCTGGAAGACCCGAAGAAGCCATTGTTTTGTGGTGCAAAATGAGGGAAAAGTGTTGTGCTCCAAATGACATAGCATATACTGCTTTGGTGAATGGATTGTGCAAGTGTGGTCGAATAGAGACTGCACTGAGCTACTATGAAGAGATGAAGACGAAAGGTTATGACTTAGATATTTTTTCCCTATTACATTTCATAATTCTTTTGATAACACATGGATACATGCCAGCAAAGGATGTGATCTTTTAAAAGAAGTTCTCCAAAAAGACGTGGTGGACAGTAATAATATGAAAATGACAGGCTTAATAAATAAAGCACTTGAGGAGCTGTCTAAAGATGGAAGGACCTCTTCAGATATCAAGATAGTTGTAGATAAATATTTAGTTTCAAGGGATCAAACTATACAGAATGAAGATGGAAGCAGCTGAGATCTGTGGCTGGTATAAGTTTTGAATGTTGTTCTCAACTGTGTCTAATGAGTCATGGACTCATGGTGTCAGCTGTGAGGTTTCAACTTGCATATTGTACTTAGTTTTTGTCTACATGTGTTGCTTCTTCATGCAACATCTTTCTGTGGGAAGACCTTTCTTTATCTACCTTCAAGGTATGCTCAATACTAAAACATTTTTCTGGCATCATTCCTTGTGTTATATCAGCAGAATAAATATTTTGCTTATCACATAACAATGGCGCATCCTATAATGTCTCTTCACTGTGAGCCTATAATAGTTAAAGAGAATGCTCTCACTACTGATAAGCTTACAGTATAGGATCGTGTTGGTCATTCTTGGAATCTTGGTCGATGTTTTTGTTTGTTTTATCTAGCTATTTTGAACTTCTTGTCTTAAGTACAATGATACACACATTTCCTGTGTATTTGAGGAAAAAAAGATGACCTTACTGTACTCCTTAACAAAAATGAGTTCCTCAACTATGTAAGTAGGTACACATCTAAATAGATTTCTCATAGTCGCGTTTCTTGATTTGATGGATAGCTTCTAGTTATATTGGAGTAGATATCATGTTTAGATCAGTTTATGTCTGAGAATTCCAAGTTTGTTTGAAATACTATGTACTGTACCCCTATTATTTTGGCTTGAATTGGTTTAAGTAAAACTTGAATGTTACCCCCTTTTAATTCATCATGGCTCTGCTTGCTATTTCATGTTCCTTGATGCTTCTGTCCAAATTGTAGTGCACATGTATCAGGTAGAGTAGCTATACTACATATTCATCCTTTCTTTTCTAATTGCTTTATAAATGCAGAGTACAAAGTCTCTCCAGTTACTCCAGACAGAACAGCCTTTTAGTGCCTTATGATTATTTCTTTATTTTTATCCTGCAAATATTTGCCAGATGTTGCCTGTTTATTTCTGGATTCCATTCAGAAGTGCTATTTGCTATACCAGAGTCAGCTTGTCATAACTCAACTATTATACCAGTTCTGGGAAATCTATTTATTTTCAGTTGTTTAACAACACATGGTCGAGGGAATGTAAATGAGATGCTCATCTGGTGGGGGAGGCCTAAGATGCATTTCAAACTATGGCCTGGGGACTTGAAGTGAAGTGACTTTTTTTATAGGAATATGTAAGTGGCTTTGCTTATTTATATCAAATAAGATAAAACATTGGTTAAACTTGTGAATTATGATTCTGTGAGTTTCTGAAAATTTATGTCAGATTCAATTCCTTGACACATGCATGAGCAGGAAGATGGCGCAGTGCAGAAGGTAAGAATTGTTAGCATGTCATATATGCACCGTGTGTGTTAGCCCAGGGATAAGGCCCATGCGGCCTGGATATGGCCGGCTCTATGCCGAGCCAATCCTAGATTGGTTATATTAGGCAATAATTCCCGGGGTTGATCCTATTTCTATAAGTCCCCCATAGGGTTTCTTGCCTATATATACTTGTACACTTGTACCTCTATAATCAATCTATTATTCCCTGCAATCTCTATTGCTTTCATGGTATCAAGAGACTAGGTTCTCCGCCTAGGCTCGCTTCCGCAACCCTATCCTAGCGCGCCACCCCCGGCGCCGCTCCTCTCCCTGTCGCGCGCCCGATGGCCAGCTCCAAGGCCGACACTTCTGCCTCCACCGCCGCTGCTGCTGCGGCCACCAAGGCGGCGACTCCCTTGACGGCCAGATCATCGACCCCAAGTCCGACAAGCGCGCGGAGGACGAGCGCCTCGCCAAGGAGGAACGCGTCCGCCTGGCGAAGCATGCCCGCGCCGCTGCCCTTACCCGCGCCCAGGAGGCCGAACAAGAGGTGCGGAAGGCCGGCGAAGAGCGCGATGCTGCCGCCACTCATGCCCGACTCGCCTCAGAGCGGGCCGTGGCCGAACGCGCCGCCGCTGAGGCGGCCCTGAAGGACGCCAACGACGGTGCCATCCCTGATGGCGAACCCGAAGTCGACGGCGGCGACGACGATGGTGTCCTCTCCACGCCCCCATCGCGACTTCCACGACGCTCTGCTCGTCCACGAAGCCGCTGCCGTCATCAACCTTCACGCTCAGGCCGTCGCTGTCCAGAGCATCCGCTCCCTGGTGCCGGTCATCCTCGACACCAAGTCCATCCACTACTTCCGGTGGAAGGAGTCTCTACTGCTGGTGCTTGGGAAGTACTCCCTTAGCGACCACGTCCTTTCCGACGCCTCCTTCCCGACCTCACCGGACTGGGTGCGAATGGACTGCGTGGTCAAGTCGTGGATCCTCGGCAACTTCTCCCCTGACCTTGCCAACGCCGTGCTGGAACGGGGGGTTCGCTCGCACAGCCTGGATGGCCGTCGAAGCCCAGTTCCTTGGCAACCGGGCGATGCGCGTCCTCATCCTCGATCAGGCGTTCCGTAACGTCAAGCAGGGCGACTTGAGCATCACCGACTACTGTAGTCAACTGCAGGGCATGGCGGCTGACCTCCATGCCCTCGATGAGGAGGTCCCGGAGTCCACGCTCGTGCTCACCCTCATCCGCGGCCTCAACGAGCAGTTCAAGGACGTTGGCCGCCACATCCCTCGCGGGCAGCCCTTCCCCTCCTACCTCGAGGCCCGCAACGAGCTGCTGCTGGAGGAGCTCAACTTCAACATCGCTCCTCCACCCCCTCCGCTCTTCTTGCATCTACTGGCAAGGCAGCCCCCGCTCCTGCAGCCCCTAAACCACCCCCCAACACTGGCGGTCATGGGGGCAGCAATTCTGGGGGGCGGTCAGAAGAAGGGGATGCCACGCTACGGCAAGCAGGACCGGCGCTACGGCGGCAACAAGTCCTCCACCCCCTCCCAGCCGTCTGGAGGTGGCGGACCAGGTGGCAAGACCGGCGCTCCTACTCCTCCTCCCGGCTTCATGAGCATCCAGCACCCTTGGACTGGGGCCATCTACATGTGGCCTGGGCAGCACCCTCCTCTGGCCCCCATCCCTTGCCCGGCGGCTTCGCAGCAGCAGCAACCGCCCTAGGCTTTGGTCGCCCAGCAGCCCAACGCCCTGGCTGCCGGTGCCCAGAGGCAGGGGTCGTGGCCCTACACCACGCTGTCGACACCTGGCCTGTACGGTCCGGTCACAGCGCCAACCCCAGGCTTCTACGGCCCGCCTGCTGGTGGGCTGTCATGGGACCAACAGGCGCTCGCCAACAGCTTCAGCACGGTGTCGCTCCATCAGCCACCCTCCCACGACTGGTACTTCGACTCCGGCGCCACCAACAACATGACATCCGACGCCGGTATCCTTTCCCGCTCTTCCTCCCCACATTTCGCCACACCTTCCTCCATTGTTGTCGGGAACGGCAATTTACTTCCCGTTCTTTCCACTGGCAGTACTACTTTACCTCATTCGCTTCAGCTTAACAATGTTCTTGTTTCTCCACATCTCATCAAGAACTTGATTTCTCGTACGCCAGTTTACATCTGACAATAATGTCTGTGGAATTTGACCCTCATGGCTGTTCTGTGAAGGATCTTCAGTCGGGGAGAGAGATCGTCCGCTGTGATAGCTCCGGGTCCTTGTAACCCCTCCGCTTCCCGGCGTCCGTCTTCCATGCCGCCACCACCTCCTCACTTTGGCATCAGCGTCGTGGGCATCCTGGTCATGAAGTCTTAGCAAAGCTAGCACAAACATCTACTATCAGTTGACAAACATCTACTATCAGTTGTAATAAAAGTGCTAGTGATACTCTTTGTCATGCGTGTCAGTTAGGGAGACATACTCGTCTGCCTTTTCATGTGTCATCATCCCGTGCCACTCATAATTTCCCGTTAGTGCATTGTGATCTTTGGACCTCTCCTGTTGTGAGTGTTTCTGGTTACAAATATTACCTGGTTATTCTGGATGATTGCTCACATTTTTTGTGGACTTTTCCTTTGCGCCTCAAGTATGACACGTTCTCGACACTTGCTAACTTCTTCTCCTATGTCCGTACGCAGTTCGGCGCCACAATTCAGAACATCCAGTGCGACAATGGCCGCGAGTTTGATAACCTCAGCGCCCGCACCTTCTTCCTCACCCATGGCGTCCATCTTCGTATGTCGTGCCCATACACCTCTCCTCGGAACGGTAAAGCAGAACGCATCATTCGTTCCATTAATAATATGGTGCGCTCTCTTCTGTTCCAGGCGCATGCCCCTCCAGCATATTGGGCCGAGGCTCTCATCACCTCCACCCATCTGCTCAACATCACCCCCACTAAAACCCTCGACTTTGGCACACCGCACCTCGCCTTGCACGGCTCTCAACCTGCTTACGATCATCTCCGCGTCTTCGGCTGTCTGTGTTATCCAAACCTGTCAACCATAGCCCCCCATAAGCTCGCCCCACGCTCCACCCGGTGCGTGTTTCTCGGCTACTCCGCTTACCATAAGGGTTATCGCTGTCTTGACATTGCTTCCAACCGAGTCATCATCTCTCGGCATGTTGTCTTTGATGAGACCTCATTTCCCTTCTCCAAGCAGCTGTCACCACCCAGTCTGACTGACTTTAAGTTTTTGGCAGATGATCTTACCGTGGTCGTCTCTCCCGCGCAGCCACGCGCGGCTGCCCCTGCAGGACCTGCGTCGGCCCCTGCCGGCG
>QPGU01000659.1:32394-67440 GCA_004135705.1 Alloteropsis semialata | reverse complement strand
CAACATTTTAGCTGAAGGACCATTCAAAAATCTGAGTGGTCTCACATGCCAATTACCTTCACAGAGTAAGATCTCAAGCTACGCAATTTCCCTCATAATGTTGCAATTGCAATCGAAGCCAACATAGCTGGATGGACAATAGGGAAGTTACTGGTTGACACAGGCAGTTCAGCAGACATAACCCTCACCAAGACGCTGAGGTGAATGAGAAACATAAACCTAGATAACCTTGAGCCTCAGACACACCACTAGTCAGCTTCGGGGGGAAACGAACAAGAACCTTGGGGAAGATACCATTGCATGTATCATTTGGAGACATCTCAAATGCAAGAACATAATACATCACCTTAGATGTCGTTGACATGATATTTGATTACAATGTCATTTTCGGAAGAGGAGTAATCAACATCTTCGACATAACTATAAGGCTAGCCTTTCTATGTATGAAAATGCCAGCCTTAAAGGAAGTCATAACCATCATCGGCAATCAAAGGGAGGCCAAAAACATTGAAAGTGCAGTCACACCAGGACAGTGAAATGTGCATATGCTCGAAGACAAAGAACCATTCTATCCAGAAGAAAACCTGCACATCGACAAAAGCTACAGAAACGAAGCAAGTACAATTACAATCTAATGTATTTGACAGGAATGTTACCATCGGCTCTAATTTAGAGCCAGAAGAAGAAGAGAGGCTTATGGAGTTCCTCAGAAACAACAAAGATGTCTTTGCTTGGCGAAGCAAAGATATGCCCGGTGTGGACAGAACCATAATTGAACATAAACTCTGAATCAGCCCAACAATAAGACCGAAGAAGCAAAAGTTGAGAAAGATGTCTGAAGAAAAGTAAGGGCAGTAAAGGCCAAAGAACAACAATTGCTAGATGCCAATGTCATCCGAGAAGTCAAATATCTAAAATGGCTAGCAAACACAGTTCCACTACAAAAGAAGAACGACAACTGGAGAATGTGCATTGATTTCACAGATCTCAACAATGCATGCCCCAAGGATGATTTCCCGCTTCCAAGAAAAATAGTAGACCAAGTTGCAGCATGTGAAATGATGTCTCTACTAGATTGTTGTTCTGGTTACCACCAAGTGTGGATGAAGAAGGAAGGCAAAGAGAAAACAAGCTTCATTACTCCAGGAGGCACATATTGCTTCATAAGAATGCCAGAGGGGCTTCGCAATGCTGGATCCACTTTTTGCTACATGTCCAGTATAGTGTTAAAAAAGGAGTTGTTCGACACCATACTAGCTTATGTCAATCACATAATAGTAAAAAGCACCAAGAGATCGAATCATATTTTAGATCTCACAAATGCCTTCACAAGAATGAGAGAAGCAGGACTCAAGTTGAATCCTGAAAAATGTGTCTTTGGTGTGACGAAAGGGAAGATATTGGGCTGTCTAGTATCAGCAAATGAGATTGAAGCCAATCCTGACAAGATCATAGCAATACTGGAAATGGAAGAACCCAAGTCCATCAGAGACGTCCAAAAATTATCAGGGAGAATTGCAGCATTAAATAGTTTCACAACAAAGGAAGCAGAATGAAGCTTTCCCTTCTTCGCAACCCTAAGAAATGCAACTAAGTTTGAATGGGGGCTAGAGCAGAAGCAAGCATTCCATGAATATAAAAGTGTTGGCGGCTCTTAATGATAAAATATTAATGCCAACAAAGATATAAAAGAATGATAAAACAAACAGACATAGGGTTATTTACTAATGAATTCCACTAGTTTTGGTGCATATGTGCTTGCAGGGATAAAGTGGCAAAAGAAGGACCAAAGAGGGCCCAGGGCCAGGTTGCCCGACCCTACCAGGTCGGCTGACCTAGGTCCAGGCCCAACTCAGTCCAACTTTGGCCCATTGACAGAAGCACACTTAGGGATGATCAGAAACGTTGAGATCAAGTCGGTGGAGATAGAGAGATGGGATTGAGCCACATGGCAAGCACATGGATCCATGGGCCCACATCCCTGACTTAACGTACACATCTGCGCGAATACCCACCGGGAACTGACCATGGGGCCCACAAGGAAGTGTCCCTTGGCAGAGTGGGGCCGAGGGGCCACAACCACGGGTCGGCCGACTTGGCCTCCAGGAAGCCATCCGTGCCATGCATCACCAAAGTCGGTGAATCCCACGGTCGGCCGACCCCCCTAGTTCGGCCGACCTGGGCCCACCTCTTTACCGGCCGTCGTTCGACGCACCGCCTCTACTCTGCCTCTCCAAGCTATAAATAGAGGGACTCGGGGCAGGGCTCATCATCATCGAGTTGAAGTGAAGATCCAAGGCGAAGCCCTCCTCATATCTAGAGTAGAAGGGAGAGAGTGAGGGAGAGTCTGGAGGAGTCCCGGCGTGTCGGCGACCCTCACCTGTACCTCGACGGATGCAAGCTACTCAGTAAGTATCTGGGATTCAACTAGTACTTAAGTCTGAGTTATAGAAAGCTGAGTTGTGCTTGTGGGTTTGTTGCTTTATTCGTAAAGTATTCTAATCTCTGATCAAGATTAGGATAGCTGATATTATCTTAGGCGTGGTGCTTAGGTGTATATTTGCCCTCGTTTGCCTCGTAGCCCCACAGATTAGAAGAGGTAGGCGGCAGGTGGTGACAGCCCTGTCTGTCCTTTGTAATCCTCCATGTTCGGGTACGGCGTAGAGCTGTTTGCCAGCAGTTTCCTAGATGTCTAGGATACCCCGGTGCCCAAAGAAAGCATAGGAGAATTCCCTTCGCTATATTCACAGCCTTAGTGCTAAGTTATCCTCTCTACCCAGCCTTTATATACACTCGATCGATCCGGTCAACTTTAGTGATTAGACAATGCTTTTACGTTCCCCGTGGATTCGATACCTGCTTTACTCACGGGTGAAAGCTACTACGACAGCCCTGTGATTGCGGACTTTCTGTTTGCCACCTCTGGTGTCAACAATCTTTCTGGCGCCGTTGCCAGGGGAACGGTAGCTGTTGTCTAAGAACTACGGTTGCCTGTTTATCTGTTTTATTTATTTCTTTTATTTTTGATTTCAACCATGGATTCCACCCAAATTCATGAGTTCTTTGCTCCAAAGGGCGAATTATTGGAGCCGCACCCCTCGTCAAATTCTATTTTAACCGATAGCTATGAACCTTGCCCTGCCTTCATAGCTATGGTCCAGGACATATCCTTCTTGGGAAGTGATGGTAAAAACCTATACCGTCACTTGCACGAATTTGAGTTGCTCTGTTCGTGTCTGGTTATATCAGGCATGACTCAGGCAACGATTAGATGGAAGCTCTTCCTGTTCTCTCTTAAAGAGAGCGAGGAAGTGGTATGACCATACCTTTTAGCTAACAAATGGTAAATGGAAAAAGTTGCGGGACAAGTTTTGTCTTGAATACTTCCCCGTTCACCGGATCTGTGCACTTCGGAAGAAGGAAACGATCACGAAAGCATGGGACCTGTTCCAGGACTCGTGTCTAACAGGAACAGATCTAGGCTTCCCAGAATACATGCTCACTAGCATTTTCAGTCTGGGTTGAATAGTGAAGATGCCCGGTACATAGATATAACAGCTGGAGGCTCATTCCCACACATAACCCTGGCTAGAGCAAAAGACGTCCTAGCAGCCATCCGGAAAAACTCTCTTGCTGACACGGATGAAACTGAGCAAGAAGATCCCCAGGTAGAACCCATAAACTTGCCCAGTCCAGCTCCTGAGACCCCATCCGTTGAGGAAGAGGAAACTCAACCCCTCGGATTACCTTTTGATTTCGAGGAAGACTTCTTTGAAAACTTTGGGAATACCTCAAACTACACGGTAGAGACCCCCTCCATTTATATGGAGACAGAATTTCTTAACGAAACCATGAGGGATCTTATTTCCATCCTAAGCACGGAATGGTCAAATGAGACTGAGTTTTCTTCCAAAGTCATTCAGATTAACTCACCTTCACAGACCATTCGAGGTTTCATAAGCAAGGTGGCCGTAGACATCATTTACAACCCAACCGTTGGGGCCAATATCATGTCCAGTTCCTTCGCGTATATCCTTGGACGTCGTAAAAAGCTGGCCCCAACATCGAAACTCCTTAGAACACCTTTAGGCCGTATTCTCGAGAGTCTCGGTTTAGCACGAGACTTTCTCCTCAAGCACAACAGGATTGAGATGGCTCTAGACTTTTACGTCTTTAAGACATCAGATTTTGACCTCATGATAGGACATCCTATCGAGGGACTCCTACAGGATGTAACCTCGGAAGGAAATCTCCTAGCCAAAGTAGGAAGAAATCTCCTCACCATTCCTTTAACTAGGGTCAAGAATTCTATAGTTGAACCTATGATAGAGCCTAACCCAGCTGAGGAAGTGAAATCCCTTCAACCTAGTGACCCATTTGAGTCATTCCTCAAAGAACATGTTCACGACTTTATTGAGGAAGGGGATGACGCATCTGAGGCACTTGAAAATGAGGAGCTACCTAAGTCACACATAGAGCTAAAACCCTTGCCCACTGACCTTCGCTATGCCTTCCTAAATGAGGACAGGGATACCCCTGTTATCATTAGTGACAAGCTATCACCGGACGAGAGTGAGAGACTCGTTAAGGTGCTCGAGAAACACCGTTCGACATTTGGGTACTCCCTCAAGGACTTGAAGGGAGTAAGCCCCGCGCTCTGTACGCACCGCATTCCCATAGACCCAGCTTCTACACCATCTAGGGAGTCTCAGCGTAGGCTAAACAATGCGATGAGGGAAGTCGTGAAGAAGGAAGTCTTAAAACTTCTGCACGCCGGGATCATCTATCCCGTCCCTCACAGTGAATGGGTCAGCCCTGTTCAAGTGGTACCCAAGAAGAGAGGTATGACCGTCGTAAGTAACGAGAAAACGAGCTGATTCCTCGGCGTAACATTACTGTGTGGCAGATGTGCATTGATTACCGCTGACTCAACTATGCGACGAAGAAGGATCACTTCCCACTCCCCTTCATCGATGAGATGTTGGAGAGACTCGCGAACCACTCCTTCTCCTGTTTCCTTGATGGGTATTCTGGTTATCATCAGATTCCCATCCACCCCGATGATCAAGAAAAGGCCACCTTCACTTGCCCCTATGGAACGTATGTATATTGCAGGATGTCATTCGGGTTATGCAATGCACCAGCATCGTTCCAAAGGTGCACGATGTCTATTTTCTTAGACATGATTGAGGAGATAATGGAAGTTTTCATGGACGATTTTTCCCAAAAGACTTTTGATCATTGTCTATAGAACCTTGATAAGGTGCTACAAAGATGCCGAGACAAGGACCTGGTACTAAACTGGGAAAAGTGCCATGTCATGGTCCGAGAGGGAATAGTGTTAGGACACCTAGTGTCCAAAAGAGGGATAGAGGTGGATAGAGCGAAAATCGAAGTCATAGAAAAGCTTCCACTTCCTACCAATGTCAAGGGGATCCATAGCTTTCTAGGACATGCGGGGTTTTACTGGTGCTTCATTAAAGATTTCTCTCAGATAGCTAGGCCCCTCACTAGCTTTTCAGCTAAGGATGTACTCTTCGACTTCAATGATGAGTGTTTGCACGCCTTTACCATCCTAAAGAACGCTCTCATCTCAGCGCCAGTCATTCAAACCCCTGACTGGATGCTACCTTTCGAGATTATCTGTGATGCTAGTGATTATGCTGTTGGTGCTGTCCTTGGACAAACCAAAAATAAGAACCATCAAGCTATCTCATATGCTAGTAAAACTTTGACAGGAGCTCAACTTAACTATGCTACCACTGAAAAAGAGCTCCTGGCAGTAGTTTTTGCTATAGACAAGTTTAGATCTTACTTGGTAGGAGCTAAGGTGATTGTCTACACCGATCATGCTGCCTTAAAATATCTGTTTACCAAGAAAGATGCTAAACCAGGCCTTATCCGTTGGATTCTCTTACTCCAAGAATTTGACTTGGAAATTAAAGATAAAAAGAGAGTAGAGAATTTAGTAGCAGATCATTTGTCGCGTATGCAGTTTACTGACATGCAGGACCCTCTGATAAATGACTTTCTGCGCGACGACACCCTACTCAAGGTGACTGCCTCTGACCCCTGGTATGCAAATATTGTGAACTTTATGGTTGCAGGATATGTACCACCAGGGGAGAACAAGAGAAGGCTTATCTACGAGAGTAGACTCCATCTATGGGATGAACCATACCTGTACAGGGTATGTTCAGTTGGCATGCTCAGGCGATGTGTACCAACAAATGAGGCAAGAAAAATCATAGAGCAGTACCATGCAACCCCATATGGAGGTCACTACGGGGCATTCAGGACAAGGTCGAAGATCTTGCAGAGTGGATTCTACTGGCCCACAATGTATGAGGATACAAAGGAATTCATTCGACGATGCCAGCAATGCCAGAAACACAGAGGGATCACAGCAAGAGATGCAATGCCACTCACAAACAACTTACAAGTTGAGTTGTTTGATGTGTGGAGCATTGACTTCATGGGACCCTTTGTCAAATCCTATGACAGTGAGTACATCCTGGTGGCAGTGGACTACGTTTTGAAGCGGGTTGAAGCAATGTCATGTCGAGCCGCTAACTCCAAACACGCGCGAAAGATGTTCCATGAAATCATCTTTCCACGTTTTGGAACCCCCAGGATGGTGATCAGTGATGGAGGGTCATATTTCATCGACAAGACCTTCCGGAAGTTTCTGGCAGAACTGGGGGCAAAGCACAACATAGCTACACCGTACCACCCCCAGACAAGTGGTCAAGCAGAAACTTCAAACAAGCAGATCAAGAACATTCTGCAGAAGACCGTAACAGAAATGGAAAAAGGATGAAAGAGCAAGCTACCAGATGCTCTATGGGCTTACCGAATGGCATACAAAATGCCAATCGGAATGTCCCCTTATCAACTGGTTTACAGCAAAACTTGCCATTTACTAGTTGAGCTAGAGCATCAGGCACACTGGGCTATAAGAAAGTGGAACATAGATCTTCCGGCAGCCCAGCAGATGAGGAGAATGCAGCTATCAGAGCTAGAAGAGTGGAGAGACAAAGCGTACCATAGTGTCAAAATCTACAAGGAAAGAACCAAGAGATGGCACAACAAGAGGATAAAGGTGAAGGAGTTCCATCCCTGGGATAAGGTACTACTCTTTAATTCTAGGGTGAAGCTCTTTGGGCATGGAAAATTTCGAAGCAAATGGAAAGGACCATTCGTTGTGGTGGAAACTTCATCGCATGGGGCAATCACACTCCAAGATGATGAAGGTAACCTCTTCAAGGTAAATGGTCAACGTTTAAAAGTTTTCCTTGAACCTGATAAAGTAGAAGAGGAATTTGATGTGATCAATTTGATCATGGATAATTCCCATCTATAATTTTGCCTTACGCTAAAGTCCTTAACCCCTAGAGCATATATGCACACACTTTGGGGTATATTGGACCTGTCACGTAGTGCACAAAAAAGGGAGAAGGCGACCGGGCTTAAGGCTAGGTCGGCCGACCCCACCAGGTCGGCCGACAGGCCATTGAGCCCGATCAGCCCTATCCTTTGCAAACGTTCCACTCCAACGTCTCTGAAGCCGTTCCGCGGTGGATGAGCAATTCAACCTCTGATTGATCCGAGAAGAGGGTTGATCTTTCTTTAAATTTTCACCATCCTCTTCTCCCCTCTCATCTGAGTTCTTCACCCACATTCTAAAAACACCGAGCCACGCCTTCCAATTCCCCAAAGAATGGCCAAAAAAAGCCACCCCAAATCCCGATTGACCTTCGATCTTGATGGAGAGCCCACTCCGGCGAATCAACTGGTGCCCATCAACCTGGAGTCGGCCATGGCAGTGGTCGTATCCCCACTGGCCAGCCTCCCGCCAGAGGAGGACGCGAGAGGCCGCACCAGGGGGTCGGCCGACCCCTTAGGTCGGGCGACCGGCCCTGGTGGCCCCTCGGCGTCCCGCTCGGCGGCGCGGTCTCAATCCTTGAGGAGGTCCCAGAGGCATGATGCACAGGCATCAAGCCCATACAGAAGGCTGACAACGGGGCAACTCGCTCCGAAGAAGACACCGGCGGCCGCTCCTACCAAGGGGGATAGGCTCCCCACGCTTCAACCAGGCGAGAAGCTGAAGGAAGTGGTCAGGAACAAGTGGGATGACGTCGTGGCGTATCACTATACGTCCAACGTGTCCATCTACTCTCCTGCTAGCACCCCGGAGCCACGTTTCCGGGTCTTCGGGGAAAGGAAACCTGGAGGCGGCTATAGAAAGGGGTTGTTCCCTCCCATCACACCTGAGGACAGGAAGGAGTTGGAGGAGTCGGTGGAGTCTTCACCCGCCAGCAAGATCAAGAGGCATATCAAGCCTCCTCCAATTCGTAGGCCTGGGGGTCACTATGAAAGTGATGATGAGAAGGCCCCCATGGCTCCCTCCAACGCAAAGTTGCTAGAGTTGATTAATCAACTCGGTCGCGACTATGCCAAGTTGGAGAAGAGGTTCGCTGAAGAGCGACTTGAGCGCATAAACCTTCAAGACGACTTTGATATGCTGCGTAGATCAACAGTCATGAAGCTCAAGCGCTATACTAAAGCCACAGGGGATGAAAACCTCTACAATGCACCTTAGGCACCCTAGGCTTTAGAAGGATAGGCACATTAGTTTAAATTCCTTCATTTATTTCATTTCTTTATTTCATTATTTTGTAATGTGCCTATGCTATGATGAATAAAATAAAATGTTTAGTGTATTAGATTTGTGTCTTTTGTTTCCACATGTTTTGAATAAAAAGGTACAAGTGTGGGGGAGATGCGCAACGGGAAATAGAATGATCCAACGCGAAACAGAGCATCGCAGAATGAAACAGAATAGCATGCGAAAGATCTGAACCAGAGAGATCATCCCCAGGTCGCCCGACCCCACCAGGTCGGCCGACCTGGCCTGGGTCCCGCCTAGCCCCTGCTTCTTCCTGCACACTGGTTTGATTATCCTAAACTCTGTTTTAGTGGAATCTTTGCAGAACTAGATCATGAAATTCAGTACTTAACTAAAATTTAACCCTTCCAACTTCTCCATCACATGGAAAAAATTTTAACTTACATATATTTTATTCCCTATACCTTTTGGCTTGTGGAAATCCTCATATTTCTAGGAACACATGTAATCTAAGTTATTACATTTTGAGATATGGATTTAATGTGAAGGATGCTCTTACTTATTCAAGTACTTGGAATTTATGGAAAGTTTGAAAAACTTTTAACCTTGCTATGCTCCTCATGGGTTTGAGAGACAACCACTTACATTGATAGTCATGCATATCCTTAGAGCTTTGAGTTGTTTCAAGTCTTGTGACCCTTAGTAGAGATACTTCATGTTTTTAAAGTCAAGATCACGTACACTCCACCATAAAAAGCTAAACCCTTACATTGAGGGTGAAGCAAAACATGCCTTCATTTCATATTCATGAATAAATACTCCTAAAATGGCATTCTTCCCAAAATCAAGATGAAAAGAAGATATGGGCTATATGCATAGAAAAAAAAAAGAAGAGAAAAAGACTCATGCTAAAAGCATTGAATGGAAAAAAAGAGAGAGAAGAAGAAGAAAAGTGCAATAGCCCACATACAACAAAAAGAAAGAAAAAAGGGAAGGAAGCCAATACAAAGGAGTACCATTACATTTCCACTTCATGTCATACACTTGCACATCTTGACTTGATTACATGACTTGTCTCTGATTTGGATCCAACTCTTGGAATGACAACATAAGTGACATAAGGTATGTATCTTGAGAGCTCCACATACAAAGTTACTTTCAGGAGAGTATGAGTGTTGTCCAACCACCATGAATATCCAGAGAGAAACTCTTTGAGGAGCAAAGCATTGGTTTTCTTTGCAAAATTCTAAAAACCCAAGTACTTGAGGGTAAGGTGTGTCATGTCATAAAGAGGCTGTTCTTTTCTACAATAACCCAAGAAGACATGTTAGCCACTCAATATAATTCCACTAAGCCTAAATGTTTGGGAATATCCTATATGTTTGTTTGTGTAACGTCCCGACCCCCCGGGTCCGGGCCCGCTTACGCCTGGCAGCTCTCTAGGACCTCGAGAATGCCCTCACAGACCAACACGAGTCTTTTCTGCGCACTTTGTCCTCACTCATGCGCACCCGGGAAGAACTTCCCGTTCGGTCACCCATCCCGAAATTGCTCCAGGCCAAGCACGCTTAACCTCGGAGTTCTTTCGAGATGAGCTTCCGGAAAAGAAGTTGCAACTTGTTGGTATGAGTATTCTATCAATCCTATTAAGCCTTGGGCCAGGATGTCACATCCTCCCCCTCTTAGAAGACCGACGTCCTCGTCGGCCAACCCCAAGCCAGGAACGTCCTCTCTTGGCCACGTCCGTGTACCCAGTGCCAGCGCATGTGCCATGCTGTGTGACCACTCTGGGCTCACACCAGCCATGCGCACCATGCCTGCGCAACTGCGACCCCATGCGCCCGTGAAACCGCGAGAGTCGGCTCTGATACCAATTGTAACGTCCCGACCCCCGGGTCCGGGCCCGCTTACGCCTGGCAGCTCTCTAGGACCTCGAGAATGCCCTCACAGACCAACACGAGTCTTTTCTGCGCACTTTGTCCTCACTCATGCGCACCCGGGAAGAACTTCCCGTTCGGTCACCCATCCCGAAATTGCTCCAGGCCAAGCACGCTTAACCTCGGAGTTCTTTCGAGATGAGCTTTCGGAAAAGAAGTTGCAACTTGTTGGTATGAGTATTCTATCTATCCTATTAAGCCTTGGGCCAGGATGTCACAGTTTGTAATTACTCCTGTGATGAATCTTAGTCTTTACTCAAGGACGAGTAAAGGATAAGTGTGGGGGAGCTTGTTGGCGGCTCTTAATGATAAAATATTATTGCCAACAAAGATATAAAAGAATGATAAAACAAATAGACATAGGGTTATTTACTAATGAATTCCACTAGTTTTGGTGCATATGTGCTTGTAGGGATAAAGTGGCAAAAGAAGTACCAAAGAGGGCTCAATGCCAGGTCGCCCGACCCCACCAGGTCGGCCGACCTGGGTCCAGGCCCAACTCAGTCCAACTTTGGCCCATTGACAGAAGCACACTCGGAGATGATCAGAAACATTGAGGTCAAGTCGGTGGAGATAGAGAGATGGGATTGAGCCACATGGCAAGCACATGGATCCATGGGCCCACATCCCTGACTTAACATACACATCTGCGTGAATACCCATCGGGAACCGACCATGGGGCCCACAAGGAAGTGTCCCAGGCAGAGTGGGGCCGAGGGGCCACAACCACGGGTCGGCCGACTTGGCCAGGTCGGCCGACCTGACCGCGCGTCCAAACCGCCACCGCCTTGACCCACAACTGTCAACCGCCTCCAGGAAGCCATCCGTGCCGTGCATCACCAAAGTCGGTGAATCCCACGATCGGCTGGTCCCCTAGGTCGGCCGACCTGGGCCCACCTCCTTACCGGCCGCCGTTCGACGCATCGCCTCTACTCTGCCTCTCCAAGCTATAAATAGAGGGACTCGGGGCAGGGCTCATCATCATCGAGCTGAAGTGAAGATCCAAGGCGAAGCCCTCCTCATATCTAGAGTAGAAATAGGGAGAGAGTGAGGGAGAGTCTGGAGGAGTCCCGGCATGTCGGCGACCCTCCACCTGTACCTCGACGGATGCAAGCTACTCAGTAAGTATCCGGGATTCAACTAGTACTTAAGTCTGAGTTATAGAAAGCTGAGTTCTCTATTGTGCTTGTGGGTTTGTTGCTTTATTCGTAAAGTATTCTAATCTCTGATCAAGGTTAGTGTCAGATCTATTGATCGGTAGTCCACCCGGGGGTACCCAGATGGTTGATTTGTAGGCAAAGGGCAATTGCAGGACTAGGGAGCTCAAGGTAACACAGGGATTATACAGGTTCGGGCTACCCGGAGGTATAATACCCTACGTCCTGTGCTCGGGGGTCATGTATTGCTTCGCTCGGCGAGGTTCCAGAGAACAATGGCGAGTTTGTGGTTACAAAGAGGGATCTGGCAGCTAGGAATTGAATGAATGAAGGGGTCGACCTAGGCCGCCTTATATAGGCTGACGGCCTAGGGTTTACAAGCCAGTTATCTCTAATTATTATCCGGCTCAGATCAGGAAACCAATCCAAGTTAGTTACAATATAATCTCCGCATTATCCGGGTAGGATTTGGACGTGTCGCCAAGTACCTTGTAGGCCAAGTCTTCTCCAATCTTGTCCATCAAGTCGAGGATCCTCGTGGGCCGGCCTGGAGTCGGCCCACATCCTTGTCAGATGTGGGACCAGGCCAACTGGCTACCCTGTCGGTAGTGGGCCCAGGGGTACCCATATCCCACAAGTCCCCGAGCAACGTGCAGGCGCGTGTCGGAGTGCTGATGAAGAAGCGAAGCCTTCAAGGTCGGTAGGCCGACACAAGGGTGGGCGGTGCTCAACAAAGAAAACCGCAGGCCATCGGGGAAGACCCTGGGCAGACCCGTGGCGAAGCCTTGAGTGGCGTAGCGCCGAATCGTGGCCGAGTCGGGCACCGAGGAGCTGCACCACTTGGGAAAAGTGACGCATCCTGATGGGGCATATGGAGGGCGACGCAAGGAGCCCTCCATGTGGAGTAGTCCCCGAGCATTGGGCCGACTAGAAAAGTCAGGCTAATGGTCAAGAAAGAAGAATCTCCAAGCTTTAGGGCAGGTAGGCCGCCCAAAGGATAAACTCGCCACACACGTCATGACAAGAACAGTACGCACGTGAACGCACAGAACGCTCCCGTGGTCAGATGAAGCCGAAACGATAAGGGCGGTCTGAGTGCCTCGGAGAGAGGAGCTGCTGCATGGCACAGAGCTCACGTGCTAAATAATGCAACCGGGGTCACATGTGAACATCTAGCATAGGGCTATAAATATGCGCCAAGGCTCGGAGCCATGCACTCAGCAGGAGATAGGCATACCACCTACCAAATATAAACATGTTGGGGACTAGTTGCTGGGTTCGTCCTCCATGGAGGAGTCATGGGGACTTGATAGCTTGGTGCTAGAAGAGTGCTTGCTGTTGACGGTCATTAATGCACATCTTAGACCATCAACTTTGATATACAAATATACATTCACCATAGTTATAGGGATTATATCTAACAAGTTCAACTAGTTTTGGTGACTATGTGTACGCAGGAGGCAACAAGTGAAATTTGAGGCAAAACGGGCTCGGTGGGCCGTCGCTCGACCTGGCTAGGTCGGCCAACGCCCAACCGAGGCCAAACGACCCTATCTTTGGATATATGTTAGGAAAGCCACTCTAGACCAACCCTTGCCTATGCACCAAGGTTGGGTGAAGCCCATATGGGAGAAGGACCTCAAGAGAAGCACAAAGGGGCCACATCCACAAGTGCACATACTCAAATGGAGTGGTGTCACCTAGGGTGAGACTCCACGGCCTACAAGATAGTGGCTGGTAAAAGATGAGGCCAATCGGGCACAAAAGGTCCATCGGCCGACCTAGCCTGGTCGGCCGAGCCTGGCCCGGAGCCCAATGGAGCCCATCTTTGACCACAGCGAAGAAGCACACTCCAGGACCATCCTAGCCACTGATTCCATGACGGTTTGATCCAAGAGATGGAAATAGTCCAAGGGGAGGTCACATGGATTGAAGGGCCCACCTCGCAAACTAAACGTACTCAATCCAAGCTATACCACCTGGAACCGCCATGAGGACCCACTAAACAGTCACTCAGCCAAAGATGGGCCCGATCGGTGCCGGTGGATGGTCGCCCGACCGAGCCCGGTCGCCCGACCGAGCCCGGTCGCCCAACGTGGTCCGGAGGCCAAACCGCCTCATCCTTCTAGTGCGGGTCCCCACCGCCTTCAGGAGTCCATCTGCGCCGTGCATCACTCAAGATGGTGGATCCAACGTCGGCCGACCTCCCCGCATCGCCCGACCTGTGACTGAGTCCGTTCGTCCTCATCTTCCACGTGTCCACTGCCAACCGCCTTTACAAGCTATAAATAGCTGCAGACCGGTCATTGAAGATCATCATCGAGCTAGAGCATCAAGTCAAGACGAAGCCCTCCTCAAATGAGAGTAGAAATAGGGAGAGAGTGAGGGAGAGTCTGGAGGAGTCCCGGCGTGTCGGCGACCCTCCACTTGTACCTCGGCAAATGCAAGCTACTTAGTAAGTATCCGGAATTCGACTAGTATTTAAGTCTGAGTTATAGAAAGCTGAGTTCTTTATTTTGCTTGTGGGTTCGTCGCTTTATTTATAAGGTGCTCTAGTCTCAAGCTAAGATTAGAGTAGTAGTATATATCTTAAGCGTGGTGCTTAGGTTATCGACTACCTTCGTTTGCCTCGTAGCCCCACGGATTAGTAGAGGTAGGCGGCAGGTGGTAACAGCCCTGTCTGTCCTTTGTAATCCTCCACGTATGGGTACGGCGTAGAGCTGTTGGCCGGCAATTTCCTAGAGGTCTAGATACCCCGGTGCCCAAAGCAAGCATAGGAGAATTCTCTTCGCTATATTCACAACCTTCGTGCTATGTTATCCTCTCTACCTAGGCTTCATATAACCTCGATCGATCCGGTCAACTTTAGCGATTAGACAGTGCCCTCTCGTTCCCTGTGGGTTCGATACCCTGAATACTTCCGGGTGAAAGCTACAACGGTATCCGTGCGCTTGCGGATTTATCTGTGATCATAAGAAATACCAACACTTGCGAAAAACCTGAGGCGTTGAACTGCATCCGGGTGCTATCCCATTGTCTCCCTGCATTGCCGTGTGCCAAGGGCCATGTGGGTTGAAATGCTTTGTGAAGGCAAGGGATACCCGGGGACATTCGCAGACAACCCTCAATTGGAGTCCACCCGTCGTCGGCCGCCAGGGGTGCTACAAGAGAGCTTGCGAGGAGCTCATGTGGACCTAGCTTGCTACGGATGCAGCACTAGGCGCAGGCATGAGTGCCCCAAGCCATCATCTTGACGGTTGATGTGTTTGATTCTTGTAACTGACCCTTTGACCGGCTCTTCATGTAACTTATAGTTTTATGGTAAAGCTTTCTTCATTTCTTGGCTGCAAATGCGATGTCTATGTTCCCTGTGACTCGGAGGTCGACAGAGGCATCGTAGGTTCGCGAACAGGCTTTTGGTGCCGAGTCACAAGGACTTGGTGGCCATAGTTGGAGTGCCGAGTCCCCGATGATTGGGGCTGGCCGAGTCCGGAGACCCGTTGACCGGAGTCAAGAAGTGCCGAGTCCCCGAGGGTCAGGGATGGCTGAGTCCAGAGACCCATTGACCAAAGTCAACAAGCACCAAGTCCCCAAGGGTCGAGGCTGGCCAAGTTCGGAGACCCGTTGACCAGAGTCAAGAGCGCCGAGTCCCCGAGGGTCGGGGCTGGCCGAGTCCAGAGACCCGTTGACCGGAGTCAAGAGCGCCGAGTCCCCGAGGGTCGGGGCTGGCCGAGTCCGGAGACCCGTTGACCGGAGTCAAGAAGCGCCGAGTCCCCGAGGGTCGGGGCTGGCCGAGTCCGGAGACCCGTTGACCGGAGTCAAAAGCGCCGAGTCCCCGAGGGTCAGGGCTGGCCGAGTCCGGAGACCCGTTGACCGGAGTCAAAAGCGCCGAGTCCCCGAGGGTCGGGGCTGGCCGAGTACTTTGGGCAAACAGCCGTTGGCGCGCAGAGAGCCATTGCCCCGCAGTTAACGGGACTTCCGCGGATTCTGTCCGTAGGTTACGGCGCCGTTAGGGTAATTCGGATCGGCGAAGGGGATAAATCAGATCTGTTCACCGGCAGTTTTACCACAGTCATTTTCCAAATCGAGAAATATCCCGCGCCTGCACCATCACTTAGCGCCGCCACAAGAGCAATTCGCCCACTTCGCCGCCACTGCCACCGGAGTTTAGCCGTCGCCACCGCCACCACTCATCTGTGTTGCGTTTGAGTTTCGGCAGAGATGGCGGACCCAAGAGAATCGTTGGGAGCACCGGCGTCGGGGGAGGAGGTGCCGCCACCGACGAGGGCTGTGGACGCGGGCATTTCCGTGGGCCACGGCGTTGTTGATGGGGGGAAGGGGTGTCGTCTTCCGCTGGCCAGTCCGGGGCCACGGGCGACGCCGCCGGCTGCAAGGGTGGCGATTCTGACGTTCCGGCGGCCGTCGCCGGGGCGGACGCTAAGGGGAAATCGGTGGCGCCGTCAAAATAGGTTGCGGAGCTGACGTCGGTGCCCGGAGGGGTCCCGTCCCAAGAGCCGGCTTGGGGTCGGTCCTCCATCACCGAGGAGCGGCTGCGAGACATGGTGCGGCGCGGCGTGCTCGGGCCGCAGGAAATACTCCAGTGGCGGCCCGCCGGCGATGACGCCCGGCCATGGGAACGCTCCGAGATGGAGATGGCAGTCTTCACACCCTTCTTCGAGCGTGGGTTCGGATTGCCCACCGGGGACTTCTTTCGGGGTCTTCTGCATTTCTATGGCGTGGAGATGTGTCACCTGAACCCCACCTCAATTCTGTCCATTTCTGTATTCATCCATCTTTGCGAAGCCTTTCTCAGAATCCCACCACATTTTGGTTTGTGGCTGCGTCTTTATCAGATGAAGACGGTTGGGGAAGGATCTGGCAAGGGTTCGGCCCGGGTCACTGGAGGAGCCGGGTTCGCGTTGAGGGTCGGCATGTCCAAGAGGTATTTCGTCTTGGACATGAACGATTCCAACAAGAACTGGCGGCAAGAATGGTTTTATGTCGCAAACCATCCCCCTGCTCTGCCTACCCGGACTGGCCACTGGCCAGAGAAAAGGGACTGTTGGGAATCACTCCCCGAAGGCGAAGAGCTGTAGGAGGCTGAGGAGTTGCTGCAAATGATTGCCGAGGTGAAGGAGAGGAAGCTGACTGCCGTGGCAGTGATGATCTCCTTCGTCTGGCATCTAACGCAGCCAATCAAGGACCGGGTACACCCCAGGTATGAGTTCTCAGGCGGTAGGGATCTGACTCGGGAGCAGGCCCGGACGGTGTCTATCCCGGAGATGATGACGAGGATTTCCGGCTTCATGCGGGGCAAGATCTTCAATGAGGGGACGCCTGTCCCATTTTCTTTCCAGAATCCGCCTCCTCTGGTCAGTATCTTGTGTGCTTGTATGCTTTGGACTTGACTGCTAGACTGTCGATTTTTGACATGTTGTTTGTGTGGCTGGCTTGCAGGAGCGAGCGGTGAAATACTATCTCCCAGCTCCCCTGCCCGAGGGTGATGTTCGGATGGAGAAGTTGATGTCGGTAGCAGAGGCATCCCGGGCTCCTCGTGTCGTGGATGAAGGGCAGGCCGAATGGTAGGTGGCCGACTTCATCTCGGCTCCCTTGGAGGAGTCAGAGGACGACCCGGTGGCCCAGGCACCTGCAGCTGGCTTGGGGAGGTCATCGCGCCAAGCCGTGCGCAAGATGACCGAATCCCAGAGCGTGGCTCGGGGAGGGTCCCACAAGCCGCCCCTGAAGCTGGGTTACGCTGCTCGGGCAGAGGCCGAGGAGAAGCGGAAGAGAAAAGCGTCGGCCTTGACAAGCGGGGTGGGAGGTGGCACTAACGGGTCTCCCTTAGGCCTTGAATCCAAGCAGCCTGCGCAGGAGGCTACGGGGGGCCAGGGGAGTATCTTTGCCCAGCCGGAGCTGTGACCGGACTCGACCCTTCTGCCCAGTCAGACACCACCACTGCTACTGAAGCAGATCAAGTTCAAGCGTCCGCGCAAGATCGGGTAAGCCGCGTTGATGTTCCTTAACTCATGCCATGAGCTTGCAGATGTCTGATTGCTGATGGATTGTTGTAGGCTCGGGAGCCAGGGAGGTGGTGCCGACATCCTGCCATGCCCAGGGGCTGGTGGCAAGGCAGCCGACCATTACGGTGGCAAGAGCGGAGTCTGGCGCTAGGTCGAGTCTACCGCAGCAGGAGCCGACGAGCATACCGGAGCAGCCGCATCCACCGAGCCCTCCGTGCCTTACACTGGGGACGAGCTCCTCGGTAGATGACTGGCAGGCCGAGGTGCCCAAGGCCGGCATCACGGAGAGGGGCCCGGAGCGCCTTGCGGGGGTGGATGAGCCGGCCTGCAACCCGCCACTGCTTGAGGACGACAATGATCGGCTTGTTGAGGAGGAGCTGGACTCCAGGGGCTGGCATTGTCGTGTCGCCCTGGGTAGATACAACCACAGCAGAGCATGGGTTCGGGCTTGGGTCGCCAGAGTTGACTCTGCAGCGGCGGATGGAACTGGACATCGCGGACCAGGAGAATGAGCTCTGGAAGCTACAGAATGTAGCTGGCATAATAGACCGCGTTGTTCAAGTATGCTTTTGTGGTGTTTTGTCATCATTGTAGGGTACGGACTGACCGTGTACCCAATGTCTTGTCTGGCAGAGTTTCACGGCACGGGCCGCAAAGGACCTTGACTTTAGGCAGCGGGCCCTGGAGGACCGGCGAACCTTGGCGCGAATCCACACGGAGAGAGTCCGTGAGGCTGAAGTCGCCAAGGAGTTCCTTATGAAGAAGGACCGGGAGCCCGCCGACGTCGTGAAGACCAATGAGGACCTCATGAATGACATGAAGGTCCTCACAGAAGGTAATTTCTTACTCTTGAGTTGAGTGTGCCTCTGTCTGAGTAGCCTGTACTTATGATTTGTCCTTTGCAGAGGCAAAGAAGAGGGAGGAGCGCCCTCCAGGGGAGGGTGGACGAGCTGGCCGGGGCCAAGCGAAAGCTCGAGGAAGAGGTGGAGGCGCTCAAGGCGGCCAGTTTGCATCTGAAGGTCGAGTCTGAGCACCTGGTGGAGGCCAATCAACTCCTGAAGGATCAGCACGACCAGGCCTTGCACGGTGAGCATCTTTTTTGATGATTCTTCTGTGGCTTTGGTCGAGTCGACATTTTCATGCGGACGCCTTTGCAGGGCTTCGAACCGAGCTGCTGGAGCTAAAGCAGGCGGCCGAGTTCAATGCCAACTCGCTGGTGCCTGCCGAGTCAGGCCCGGCAACGTTGACGTTAGTCCAACAGCTTAGGGCCGGCCCTAATCGCGCCGCCCAGTTGATGCAGGAAACTGCATTCGGCTTCGGGAGCTGGATCCTGGCGCTTCTCCGGGTGCACTTTCCGATGCAGGACTTGCTCCGATCGCCGATGGCCTTCCGGAAGGCATTACAGACGACTGGTTCGACGAGCTGGTGGACGAGTGTGCCCCTCTGGCAGAGGCTATAGCGAGAGAACTTGGCCAATAAAAAATAATTATGGATGTAAACTCTGCTGCATACATGTATGTATAAAGTTCCGAGTTGAAATGAAGCATTGATGTGCATTAGTGTTTTGTTGGACCCTTTTTCCCTGCCGACTAGGACTTTGCGTCACCCGACTGGCCGCTGCCTTGTGCCGTTTAAGCACCCTTTTTGACCCGCTGACCACTGCTCACGGAGAGGACGGCTTACCCAGACTACACTGCTCGGCGGGAAGGCTTAGGTGTAGGGGCGCGCGGGTTGAGCACGGAGCACAGGGTTTCACGATTGGGGACTCGGACCTACCGGGTTAGCGTAGCTGTCGCCGGGGGGAACATGGGGTCGGGCAAGGACTCGGAAGTCGGAGTAAGCGGGTACTCCCCCCAATGATCGTGATGAATAAAACGTTGCCTGGGTCGGACCCAGTCCCCGAGCATCAGCATGGATGTCGGGTGAGAAGACAACAACAAGCCATATAGCGGGGCCAAGAAATTTTTATTCAAGTGAAAAGGGATGCATAGCTTTTATTTTTTTATGGATAGAACTTGACGAGGTGCTCGATGTTCCAGACATTCGGGACGGGGTCGCCGTTGTCCCACTGGAGGCTGTTCGTTCCTGGTGAGACGACTTCCTTGATGATGAAGGGGCCCTCCCAGGGAGCTGAGAGCTTGTGTTTGTCCTTGGTGGACATGACTCGGCGCAGGGCCAAGTCGCCAACGTTGAGGGAGCGTTCCCGGACGTTCTTGTCATGGTATGGCCATATTTGCTGCTTGTGTCTGGCATGCGGACCAGCGCGGCTAGTCGGTGTTCTTCGAGGCAGTCGATGTCGACCTGGCGGCCAATTTCTGCTTCGCCTTCCTGGTAGTGCTGGATGCGCGGAGCACCGTGGGTGACGTCAGTTGGGAGGACGGCTTCGGAGCCGTACACCAGGAAGAAGGGAGTGTATCCCATTGCTCTGCTCTTCTATGTCCGTAGGCCCCATATGACATGGGGTACCTCTTTGGCCCACCGTCCGGAGTGCTTGTTGAGTCCGTCGTACATGGCTTTCTTCAGCGAGTCCTGGACCGTGCCATTGGCCTGCTCATCCTAGCCATTGCACCTGGGGTGCACCATGGACGAGTAGTAGACGTCGATGCAGTTGTCCTGGTAGAAATCCCAGAACTCATGTCCCGTGAACTCGGATCTGAGGTCGGTCAAGATGCGGTTTGGGACGCCAAACCGGTGTGTGAGCTCCGCGATGAACTTGGCGGCCGTGGCCGACTTGGTGTCGGTCACAACCTTGTACTCGATCCACTTGGTGAACTTGTCAACCGCCACCAAGAGGTGCTTGAGCCCGCCCGGACCTTTTTTGAAGGGCCCGACATTGTCGAGTCCCCATATTGCGAATGGCCAAGATGGGAGGATGGTGCGTAGCACCTGAGCCGGCAGGTGCTTTTGCTTCTGGAAGAACTGGCAGCCGGTGCAGCAGCGCTCCAATTCTTTTGCGTCGGATAGGGCTATTGGCCAGTAGAACCCTGCTCTGTAAGCTTTGCCGACTAGGGTCCCAGCAGCGGCATGGTTGCTACAGGTGCCCGAGTGGATGTCTTGAAGGAGGCTGATGCCTTCGTCGTGAAGGACGCACTTCATGAGTATGCCCGTGGAGGCGGCCTTTCTGTATAGGGCGTCGCCGATGACGACGTAATTTGTCGCGCCGAGTTAACTTCTCAATCTCTTCCTTCGTGCCCGGGGACCAGTTCTCTGTGAGGAAAGCGATAAAGGGGGCGCGCCAGTCTGCTTCCACCACGAGAACTTCGTTGGTCGGCGGGCCACCCGAGAGTGGCTCCGGATCGGGCACGGGGTTGCCATCCTCATGCATCTTGATGGATGGGGTGCGTAGGTCTTGGATGAAGACGCCTGCTGGCACCTGGGCTCTGGTGGACCCTAACTTGGATAAGACATCGGTGGCGACGTTGTCTTCTCGGAGGACATGGTGGAGCTCGAGTCTGTAGAAGTGAGCCTCGAGCTTGCGTACTTCTGCGCAGTATGCGATCATGGTTTCCTTGGTCATGTCCCAATTCTTGTTGACTTGTTCAAAGACTAGCTTGGAGTCATCATAGCACATCAGCCGCTTGATGCCAAGCGACACCCCGATCTGGAGACCGTGGATGAGGGCTTCATACTCGGCTCCATTGTTGGTGGCTTGGTAGTGTATCTGGTGAATGTACTTCAGGTGCTGCCCCTCTGGGGAGATGAACAGTACTCTTGCGCTGGCTCCCTCAAGGTTGAGGGCGCTGTCAAAGTACATCTTCCAGTGCTCCGGCCGATCGGTGGTGGTCGGAGCCTAGATCTCTGTCCACTCGGCCATGAAGTTAGCCAGTATCTGGGACTTGATGGCCTCCCGTGGCTCGAAGTTGATGGTGTGCTCGCCAAGTTCGACAGACCACTTGACTATGCGGGATGGCGTCCCTATTGTGGAGGATGGCTCCAAGGGGAATGTTCGAGATGACTCGAATGACGTGGGCCTGGAAGTAGTGGCGTAGCTTCCTGCGGTGAACAGGAGTGCGTAGAGCAGCTTCTGAGGATGGGGGTACCGGACCTTGGACTCGCTGAGTACCTCGCTAACGAAGTATACAGGGCGCTGGACCTTGTATGGGTGGCCTTCTTCTGGTCGCTCGACGACCAGGGCCGTGCTGACTACATGAGTAGTAGCCAAGATGTATAGCAGTAGCTCTTCCTCGGGGGTTAGACCCGTAAGTACCGGGGGTGTGACTAAGAACTCGTCGAGGTCGGCCAGGGCCGTGCTAGCCTCAGGGGTCCATTCAAACTTGTCCGCCTTCTTGAGGATCTTGAAGAACGGGAGTCCCTTCTCGCCGAGCTTGCTGATGAACCAGCTCAGGGCCGCCATCATTCCCGTGAGCTTCATGATGTCCTTCTTGCACTTGGGTTCCTTGAGGTTTCGTATGGCGTCTAGCTTGACTGGGTTTGCCCCGATGCCACACTGGCTGACCAGGAAGCCCAGGAGCTTTCCTGAAGGCACCCCGAATACGCACTTCGTGGGGTTGAGCTTCCATCTGAAGCGGCGCAATTTGTTGAGGGTTTCCTGGAGGTCGATGAGGGAGTCGGCGTCGTACGTCTTGACGACGACATCATCCACGTAAGCCTCCACGTTGCGGCCGATCTGGCTTTGTAGGCAACCTTGGATGGCCTTCTAGTACGTGGCACCGGCATTCTTCAACCTGAGTAGCAATAGATGCCATGCGGGGTGATGAACGCCGTCTTGTCCTGGTCGGACGTCTTCAGGGCTATCTAGTGATAACCCGAGTAGCAATCTATAAAGCAAAGTAGCACGCAGCCGGACGTAGAGTCGACGACTTGATCAATTCGCGGAAGAGGGAAGGGGTCTTTAGGACAGTAGCGGTTGAGATCCGTGTAGTCAATGCACATTCTCCATTCACCGGATTGCTTCTTTACAAGTACAGGGTTTGCAAACCACTCGGGGTGTTACCATTCTCTAATGAATCCGGTAGCTAGGAGCTTATTCAGTTCTAACCTAATGACCTCCTTACGATCTTGAGCGAATCGGCGTAGCTTCTGCTTGGCGGCTTTGCGTTCTTTCTCAAATCCAAGGAGTGCTCAGCCTTCTCCCTCGGACATGTCTGATGGCTTCCATGTGAAGATGTCCCAGATGTCCTGGAGGAAGGAGGTGAGCGCGTCTTCCTATTTAGGAGTGAGCCCTGGCCCTATGAGGGCCATCTTGGAGGGGTCGTCGAGTCCCAAGCTGATTGCTTTGGGGGCGTCCGCAGGTGCCAGTGCCGTGGGCTGCTGCTTCTGCTCCGGGAGGACAGGCTCACCGGCTACTGCCTTGGGGGCTTCTTCCGCCAGCAAGGTGGCCTTGCAAAGATGCTGGGACAACTCAGCTATCTTGATGGCCTCCCCGTCGCACTCGAAGGAGGTTTTGATGTCTCCACGGATGGAGAGGATATCATTGGGCGCCGGCATCTTCAGAACCAGGTATGTGTGGTTCGGAATAGCCATGAATCGGGCCAGCATGGGCCTGCCAAAGATGGCGTGGTAGGAGCTCTTGAAGTCGGCCACCTCGAAGTACAGGAACTCCGTTCGGTAGTTGTCGGCCGTGCCAAACGTGACCGGCAGGGCGACTCTTCCTATCGGGTAGGAAGCTTTTCCTGGCACGATGCCAAAGAACGGATCTTCAGCGCTCAGGAGCTGCTGTAGTCGAACCCCATGCTATTGAGGGTGCTGGTGAAGATGATGTTTAGTGCGCTCCCGCCGTCGACCAGGACCTTGGAGAGGAGGACCCTTTCAACGACCGGAGCGACGACGAGTGGGTAGGACCCTGGCTCAGGGAGATACACCCAGTGGTCGGCGCGACTGAAGGTGATGGGCATCTCTGACCACTGAAGGTTGTTGACGCGGAAAATCGGCGGACGTATCTCCCGCGTACAGCACACGATGACCGGGGAGATCAGCTTCGCTCCAGTGCCAGTCTACACTCCAGTTCAGATTCGCGGCGTGTCAGTCAATTTGACCTGAAATTGACAAGGGAATAAAACAGTTAAATTGCTCTATGATTGTGCTGGCTCTATTTCAGACGATGGAGTAACGTTGAATTTTAGCCAAGACCCAATCAGACACGCATCGGCCGATACCGATCGGACCTCAGAATCGGACCTCATTGATGACGTCAATCGGACCGAGTGATCGGACCTCAATCAGACACCAAATCGGACCTCAGATCGGACCAATCAGGATCNACGTCGTCGTTCTTCGCGTTCTCTCCACGCTCGGACTGCTGCCTGCTGCCTCTTGTATTTGTTGATCAGCATTTGGGAAGTCACACGCGGCCGATATCCACCAGGAGCATTAGATTCACGCCCAAACGCCTGATGATTCCTGCGTAGCTCTTCAACAGTAACTTGAACAGCAGGATCAATGGCACCAGAACTCTTGGCGTGGTCCGATGTAAGCACCTTGAACTTCCCCTTTTCATTAGCATCAACCATATTAACAGAAAAGGAGAAATCAGCAAAGTTATTGGGAAAGGGATGACCATCGATCTTCATGGCTTTCTTGCTGTCTTCAAATTTGATCTTGCCTGACTCAATAGCCAATTGGATCTCCCTTCTGAACACTTTGCATTCATTGGTCTCGTGAGATGTCGAGTTGTGCCATTTGCAATATTTACGTTTCTTCAACTCATCGGCCGAAAAAATGTGTTGACGCGGAAAATCGGCGGACGTATCTCCCGCGTACAGCACACGATGACCGGGGAGATCAGCTTCGCTCCAGTGCCAGTCTACACTCTAGTTCAGATTCGCGGCGTGCCAGTCAATTTGACCTGAAATTGACAAGGGAATAAAACAGTTAAATTGCTCTATGATTGTGCCGGCTCTATTTCAGACGATGGAGTAACGTCGAATTTTAGCCAAGACCCAATCAGACACGCATCGGCCGATACCGATCGGACCTCAGAATCGGACCTCAATGATGACGTCAATCGGACCGACTGATCGGACCTCAATCAGACACCAGATCGGACCTCAGAATCGGACCAATCAGGATCGGACCTTGATTGATATAACAGACCAGCCTTTGAATAATGAAATAAAGCATAAAACAAGGCCAATATGTAAATAATGGATCAGCTATGTCTTGAAACAAGATATTAAATAATCACAGTGTAAGCCGATACATTGTCCATCTTGTCTAATTGCCAGTCTGACTTATCTTGTCGGACCATCTAACCAGCCGATCGGACTATAGCCTTTTCAGAGAAATCTAGCTCCGACGTAGGGAATCTAGATTTCTCCAACTATGATCAGATCAGATAGCTAGATAATTAGACTCGACTCATCAACCTGTCAATTAAACAAGATGCTCGCACAGGTGTTGATCAGATTAAGCAAAATAAGCAAATAAAACATTAACAGATACGTTCTGATTCTAAGATATGCTACCGAATAATTAAGCAAGATCCAGCTCCGACGTAGGGAATCTACACCACACTTAACATTCAAATAGCAATAAGGCATAATCTAAGCTTCCTTTAACTAATCAAGATGAACCTAGCTCCGACGTAGGGAATCTAGACCAAACATGACAGTCAAAGATTAATCTAAGCGTATTACAAAGATCCAGCTCCGACGTAGGGAATCTACACCAATACAATACTCAAAGAACAACCAGATTAAACCACAAGGCAGGATCGGACATAGAACGATGCTGTAAGATAAATATTGCTTAAATCGGACCAAGACCAATGCTCAAAGCCGTTGAAGAAGTAGAATTGATTCACATGGCGTAGATCTAAAGCAATCTAGCAACTCCAACAAACCGCAAAGACTACCTTTAGTAACCAAGATTATTCTAGCTCCGACGTAGGGAATCTAGACTAACCTTGATACCTAGCTCCGACGTAGGGAATCTAGGCTTAAAGTATAGTCCGATAAACGATAATCTGTTGAATAATCAATATTGATCTAGCTCCGACGTAGAGAATCTATATCAATCTTGATTATCCAGAGATAAATTGGTTGAACAATATAAACGAGAAAGGGCGATGCGCCTCAATTCAAAGCCTATATTAGTTCGATAAATTGACTAACTTACTGGTAAGCCGGAGATCAGAACTGATGCAGCCCGTCCACCAATGAGCTTCGTCGGTAACTACTACTAAGGGTTTTGGCGTGAAGCCGGGTTGTATTGAATGTGAGGATTATTCTTTACAATGGACGAGGGTTCATATTTATACCCTGGTCATAGAGAGTCCTGATCGGACCAGACTAACTAAATAAAGCAAACTAAACTTTAAGATACAACGGGACTCCTATACGCCTTCTGAAAAGGAAACAGTCCCTGAATCTGATACGCTTCCTTCTTAGCCGACGCGTCTTTCTTCTTGAACTCGTCATCGTGTCGGACTCCTGCTTTATCGGACCCCTCTTCAACATCGGCTTCCTTCTCTGTCATCCTCGGCCTTGACCAGTCAACGGGTCCACTGCGCAGCCTCATCCTCACCATGTCATCATCTGACTCAGCATGTCAGGTGCGAAAATCCGGAGTCAACAAAGGTATTCCACCGGCTTACTGGAGACCATCTTCACTTCGCGCTTGTGGAGCTTGCCCTTGCGCCGATCTGGGAAGGCGCCGGGCCCCCCGATGATGACGTTGACCTGGCGGTCGGCGTGCTGGAAGTCGCCGTTGGCAGCCCGCCTGGGGGCTTCCGGTGGTGGTGGTGGTCGGCGTTTGTCATCATGGCGACGTTGATCGTCTCGAGCTGGGGCATCGCGATCGCGCTCGCCGCGTCGGTAATCCTCACGGCGGTCGCGGTCTTCTCTGCAGCGGTAGTCATCCCGCCGTCGCCGTTGTAGCCGTCACGGCGGTAGTTGTTGTAGCGGCCACCGTTATTGTTAAAGCGTTGCTTCTTGGTCGGTGGCAGGACGCCGAGTTCTTTGAGCAGCGCATGACAATCACGGAGATTGTGCTTTGCGTCCTTGTGGAAAGGACACTAATCATTCAGTGTATCGTGGAACTCGCCGGCAAGGAACCTGGGTTCCTGTCGGCCTTCTTCTTCTGCTACGGTGACAAGGGGCTCATGGCCTGTCTTGCGTCTGCGCAATGGCTCATGGCACTTCGAGCTTTCAACCCGGTCGTCGTCCTCTGGGCATTTCTGCTTATTCTTGAACTAGGCCTGCTCAGCTTGGTCGGCCCGGACCTCCAAGTTGACCACCTCCATCAGGTCAGAGACCGTGATAAGGTTGGTTTTGAATAGCGTGCGGAACAGCTGGTTGTTGATAAGGCCTCGCCGGAATGCGTCAATGACATCCCGGTCCTCGACTTCGGCGATCTTGTCCCGGTTGTCGAAGAAACGGTCGGTGTAGTCTCGGAGACTTTCAGCCTTCTTTTGCTTGATGTTGTCCAGGTCGAATCTGGTGCCTGGCCGAGTGTAGCTTGCCTGGTAATTCCTGGTAAAGGCGTGGCAGAGGTCTGCCCAGCTATCAATGGTGTTCCGAGGGAAGCCCTCAAGCATAGGAGCGCTTCCTTTCCTAGCATCATAGGGAAGTAGGCGGCGGCCTGGTCGTTGGAACCATGGGCGACTTTGACTGTTGTATGGTATGTCTTAAGCCAGAGCTTGGGGTTGGAATGACCGTCAAACTTCTCAACGAGGGCTGGCTTGAAGGACTCGGGCCATCGGATGGCACGAAGTCGGGCAGAGAAGGCAACGAAGCCGTCGAAGATCTCTTCCTCATCGTTTCGATGGTCAGGGCGAGGAGGTCAGGCTTGGTCGGCTCGGGGCCGAGCGTCATCGCGCCATTGGCGGCGGTCGTCCCGCAGGGGGCCATACCGTGCGTCGTACTGCTCACGCTCCATGAGCTTGTGAACGACGCGGCGCTCGTCTTCTGGGTGGCGGTCGGGTCGGCCGTAGTCCCGGTCGTACCGCTCGCGACGTTTGAGCTTGGCTGCGTTGCGTTCTTGGTGCCGAGCGTCGAGTTTGGCGTGGATGTCACGGGCGCAGTCCCTTAGGCGATCACGGAGATCGTCGGGTCAGTGATGCCGTTGGCGCCTGTCACGCCTGTCCTGGTAGCACTCACGACGAGGATCCGCATTGCACGGATTACGCCGTTCTTCTTCTTCTTCTTCGTGGTGGTTATAGGCCACCTCTTCGTCGACGACGGGCAGTGGGGGGTTCCTCTGGTGAGGCTGATTCTGATCCGATCTGCTATGAGCAGAACGGTGGCTTGAAGAGTGATGACAGAAGAGCGAGCCGAGTTAGATCGCCCAGATCGGGATCTGACGTGATACGATTGCTCGATTTGCTCCTGGGCGGCTTCCAACTGAGCTCGGGCACACTGCACCTCAGGGGTGTCGGGCATGTGTCCCAGCTCGGCGAATGCGGCGGCGACGTTAACTTGGGGCGTGCGGAACGGCACTCGAGCGAATGCTCCGTCGAGGTTCTAGGGATTGACCCCGTGAGGGCCCCGAGGCGGAGGTCGTTGTCTTGATGGGGCCCCCGGAGGGATCCCTCTGGCAGCTGCAGCAGCTGCGGGTTCACTGACGGCTACTGCGTTTCCGGTGGCTGCAACAGCTGCAGGGTTCCTGGCCGCTGCGGTGGCTGCAGGGTTTCCTGCCACTGCCTGGGGCAGGGTGGCTTCTTCGGCACGGCCTCGGGCTCGGCCAGCGTTTCGCTCCTGTTGGCGATCCCTGTCCAAGTCGGTCTCTCCGTCCTGAGTTGCAGAATCCTCAGAAATGAAGACTTCATGCCCCGGAGGCATGGCGTAGCTTGAATTATTATTCATGTCGGCCGAAGTCGGCAAGAGCACGCTTGTAGCAACTTGGAACTCCCCGCTGTCCGGGGACTAGGTGGGTTTGGGTGGGATCTCAGATTGAGTCTGAGACATATCTTCCCGGAGTCAGGCCGAGTAGATTTACGTGGCATTGCGCAGCCCCAGAGGGATTGACTTGCGGGGTCGGCGCAAGGCTTCCTCTGACATGGAGATGCACTCGGCAATGGTGTTCTGGACACAGTCCAACCCGGTGAGGAGCTTGTCTGGGGGTGGGACTCTCTGGCGAGCAATCAGGCCCGGAGCCTGATCGTTGATGGTAACCGAGGTGAGTTGCTGCTTGAGCGGAGCGATGATCGATGAAGAGATCGGTGATGAGGTCAGCGCGGAGCTGGTTGGCGTGGGGGCATCGGGCGTCGTGGTGGAGTCGGAGGCGGCGGAGTGGATTTCGGCGAAGAAGCTAGTTCCTTCAAGATGCGTGGCACAGTCCTTGACAGAGTTGAGGAAGATGACGGAGCAACAATCTGCCATTGAGCTAGCTATATTGCCCCGCGATCTCCCCTAGCTGGCGCGCCAACTGTCGGATCTATTGACCGGCAGTCCACCCAGGGGTACCCAGATGGTTGATTTGTAGGCAAAGGGCAATCGCAGGACTAGGGAGCTTGAGGTAACACAGGGACACAGGGATTATACAGGTTTGGGCTACCCGGAGGTATAATACCCTACGTCCTGTGCTCGGGGGTCTTGTATTGCTTCGCTCGGCGAGGTTCCGGAGAACAACGGCGAGTTTGTGGTTACAAAGAGGGATCTGGCAGCTAGGAATTGAATGAATGAAGGGGTCGACCTAGGCCGCCTTATATAGGCTGACGGCCTAGGGTTTACAAGTCAGTTATCTCTAATTATTATCCGGCTCAGATCAGGAAACCAATCCAAGTCGGTTACAACATAATCTCCACAGTATCTGGGAAGGATCTGGACATGTCGCCGAGTACCTTGTAGGCCAAGTCTTCTCTCCAATCTTGTCCATCAAGTCGAGGATCCTCGTGGGCCGGCCTGGAGTCGGCCCACATCCTTGTCAGACGTGGGACCAGGCCAACTGGCTACCCGGTCGGTAGTGGGCCCAGGGGTACCCATATTACACAGTTAGGATAGCAGATATTATCTTAGGCGTGGTGCTTAGATGTATATCTGCCCTCGTTTGCCTTGTAGCCCTACGGATTAGAAGAGGGAGGCGGCAGGTGGTGACAGCCCTGTCGTCCTTTGTAATCCTCCACGTTCGGGTACGGCGTAGAGCTGTTTGCCGGCAATTTCCTAGAGGTCTAGGATACCCCGGTGCCCAAAGCAAGCATAGGAGAATTCCCTTCGCTATATTCACAGCCTTAGTGCTAAGTTATCCTCTCTACCCAGCCTTTATATACACTCGATCGATCCGGTCAACTTTAGTGATTAGACAGTGCTTTTACATTCCACGTGGATTCGATACCTGCTTTACTCATGGGTGAAAGCTACTACGACAGCCGTGTGCTTGCGGACTTTCTATTTGCCACCGCTGGTGTCAACAAAAAGCTACTTGTTGAAACTAACAAAATTAACCACGCCCGACCTGAAGGCACAACTATTATTGTACATCACAGCATCATAATCCACAGTAAGTGCAACATTAGTATGTGAAAAGTGAACGGAAAGCAGAAAATGCAGCAACCAGTTTGCTTTGTTTCAGAGGCATTGGCAGGCTCAAAGCTGTTCTACTTAGAAATTGATAAAATAATATATGCTGTTGTGATGGCTTTCAGAAAGTTAAGGCATTATTTTGAAGGGCACAATATCAAAGTATTGACAGATAAACCATTAAGTGAGCTGTTGAACAACAAAGAAGCCTTAGTAACAATATGCAAATGGGCAACAGAGCTATCCGAGTATGTAGTTGACTTCGAAAAGAGAACAACAATAAAATCGCAAGTCCTAGCTAACTTCATAGCAGACAGGACATCACCTTCAGCAGACAAAACACAGCTGGAGGAATCATGGATGATACATTTGTTGACACCAGCGGTGGCAAACAGAAAGTCCGCAAGCGCACGGCTGTTGTAGTAGCTTTCACCCGTGAGTAAACCAGGTATCGAATCCACGGGGAACGTAAAGGACTGTCTAATCACTAAAGCTGAACCGGATCGATCGAGTGTATATAAAGGCTGGGTAGAAAGGATAACCTAGCACTAAGGCTGATTATATCGAAGGGAATTCTCCTATGCTTGCTTTGGGCACCGGGGTATCCTAGACCTCTAAGAAATTGCCGGCCAACAGCTCTACGCCGTACCCGAACGTGGAGGATTACAAAGGACGGACAGGGCTGTCACCACCTGCCGCCTACCTCTTCTAATCCATGGGGCTACGAGGCAAACGAGGGCAGATATACACCTAAGCACCATGCCTAAGATAATATCGGCTATCCTAACCTTGATCAGAGATTAGAATACTTTATGAATAAAGCAACGAACCCACAAGCACATCCAGACTCTCCCTCACTCTCTCCCTATTTCTACTCTGGATATGAGGAGGGCTTCGCCTTGGATCTTCACTTCATCTCGATGATGCTTAGCCCTGCCCCGAGTCCAGCTATTTATAGCTTGGAGAGGCGGTTTGGAGTCGGTTTGCAGAGGTTGAGGCGGTCCGGAGGTGGGCCCAGGTCGGCCGACTAAGGGGGATCGGCCGACCGTCAGATCAACCGACGTAGATGATCCACGGTACAGATGGGCTCCTGGAGGCGGTTGACAGTTGCTAGTGAAGGCGGTGGCGAAATGGACGCGCGGCCAGGTCGGCCGACCTGGCTTGGTCGGCCGACCCAGGGCTGTGGCCCCTCGACCCCACTCTATCAGGGTCACTCTCCTATGGGCCCCATGGTCGGTTTTCGGTGGGTAATGTCGAAGATATGTCGGTTAAGTCAGGGATGTGGGCCCATGGATCCAAGTGATTGCCACGTGGCCCAATCCCATCTCTTCAATTCCACCGACCTGATCTCAACGTCCCTGATCACTCTCAAGTGTGCTTCTGTTGATGGGCTAAGGTTAGACCTCCCTGGGCCTGGGCCCAGGTCGGGCGACCAGGAGAGGTCGGGCGACCTGGCCCTGGGCCCAATTTAGTCATTCTTTTGCCACTTTGTTCTTGTAAGCACATATGCACCAAAACTTGTGGAATTCATTAGTAAATAACCCTATGTCTATTTGTTTTATCATTCTTTTGTATCTTTGTTGGCAATAATATTTTGTCATTAAGAACCGCCAACAAGCTCCCCCCACACTTATCCTTTACTCGCCCTCGAGTAAAGTTTAAGCTTCATCATGGAAATCATAAACAAACATATAGGTTATTCCCAAACATTTAGACTTAGTGGAATTGTATAAGTGGCTAACATGTCTTCTTGGGTTATTGCAGGAAGGAACAGCTTCTTATATGACATGATACTTTTACATCTCAAGTACTTGGGTTTTCAGAATTTTTGCAAAAAGAAAACCAATGCTTTGTTCCTCAGCGAGTTTCTCTCTGGATATTCATGGTGGTTGGACAACACTCAAACTCTCCAAAATAGAACTTTATATGTGGAGCTCTCAAGATACATACCTTAATTCACTTGTGTTGTCATTCCAAGGATTGGATCCAAGTCAGAGACAAATCATGTAATCAAGTCAAGATGTGCTAGTGTGTGATATGAGGTGGAAATGTAGTAGTACTCCTTTTTCTTGACTTCCTTCTCCTTTTTTTCTTTTCTTTTTGGATATGGTCTATTGCACTTTTTCTTTTTCTTCTCTCTCTTTTTTTCACTCGATGCTTTTTAGCATGAGTTTCTTTCCTCTCTCTTTTTTTCTATGCATATGGCCCATATCTTCTTTTCATCTTAATTTTGGGGAAGAAAGTCACTTAGGAGTATTTTATTCATGAACATGGAACAAAGGCATGTTTTGCTTTGCCCTTAGTGTAAGGGTTTAGCTTTTTATGGTGGAGTGTACGTGATCTTGACTTTAAAACATGAAGTATCTCTAATAAGGGTCACAAGACTTGGAACAACTCAAAGCTCAAAAGGTATGCACGATATATGTGATTGGTTGTCTCTCAAAGCCATGAGGAGATAGCATGGTTAAAAGTTTTAAAAACTTTTTTCATAAATTCCAAGTACTCAAGTAAGTAAAAGCATCTTTCATATTAAAGCCATATCTCTAAATGCAATAACTTAGATGACATGAGTTCCTAAAAACATGATGATTTCCACAAGCCAAAATGTACAGGGAATAAGATATATGTAAGTTAATATTCTCCATGTGATGGGAGGATGAAAAAGGGTTAATTTAATTAAGTTTAGAATTTCATGATCAGGTTTTGCAAGTATTCAATTGAAACAGGGGTTAGAACGATCAAACCAGCGTGTAGAAAAAAGAAGAAGCGAGGTGGGACCCAGGCCAGGTCGGCCGACCTGGTGGGGTCGGGCGACCTGGAGGTGACCTCTCTGGTTCAGCCCTTTCGTGTGCTGTTCTGTTGCGTTCTGATATGCTCTGTTTCACGTTGGATCACTCTGTTTCCCGTTGCGAGTCTCCCCCACACTTGTACCTTTCATTCAAAACAAGTGGAAACAAAAAGAAGACACAATCCTAATACACTAAACATTTATTTTATTCATAACTGAGAGGCACATTACATAATAAACAAATGAAATAAATGAAACAATTGAATGAAGACAAAGAGACTAATGCGCCTATCCTAAACCAAAGCCTAGGGTGCCTATGGTGCATTATAGAGATTCTCATTCCCTGCAGCTTTGGCATAGCGCTTAAACTTCACGACTGTTGATCTACACAACATATCAAAGTCGTCTTGAAGGTTAATGCGCTCAAGTCGCTCTTCGGTGAACTTCTTCTCCAACTTTGCGTAGTCGCGACCGAGCTGATTAATCAACTCTAGCAACTCAGCGTTGGAGGGAGCCTTGGGGCCTTCTCATCATCACTCTCATAATGGCCCCCAGGCCTGCGAATTGGAGGAGGCTTGATGTGCCTCTTGATCTTGCCGGCGGGTGATGATTCCACCGACTCCTCCAACTCCTTCCTCTCCTCAGGAGTGAGGGGAGGGAACAACCCCTTTCCATAGCCACCCCCGGGTTTCCTTTCCCCAAAGACCCGGAAACGTGGCTCTGGGGTGCTAGCAGGAGAGTAGATGGACACATCGGACGTATAGTGATACGCCACGACATCCTCCCACTTGTTCCTGACCACCTCCTTCAACTTCTCCCCTGGTTGAAGCGTGGGGAGTCCATCCCCCTTGATCGGAGCGGCCGCCAGTGTCTTCTTTGGAGTTAATTGCCCCATCGTCGGCCTTCTGTATGGGCTTGATGCCCGTGCATCACGCCTCTGGGTCCTCCTCGGAGACTGAGACCGCGCCGCCGAGCGAGACCGCGAGGGGCCACCAGGGCCGATCGGCCGACCAAGGCCGTCGGCCGACCCCCTGTTGCGCCCTCTCGTGTCCTCCTCTGGTGGGTGGCTGGCCAGTGGGGAGACAACCTCAGCCATGGTATGCTCCAGGTTGATGCGCACTAGTTGATTGGTCGGAGTGGGCTCTCCTTCTAGATCGAATGTTGATCGGGATTTGGGGTGTCTCTTTCCGGCCATTGTTGGGGATTTGGAAGGTGTGGCTTGGTGATTTCAGAATGGAGGCGAGAAAAAACTCAGATGAGAGGGAAGAAGAGAATGGGTGAAAATTTAAAGAAAGGCTAACCCTCTTCTCGGATCCAACAGAGGTTGAATCGCTCATCCACCGTAGAACGGCTTCAGAGACGTTAGAGTAGAACGTTGGCAAAAGATAGGTCTTGTCGAGGTTGTACTCGTCAGATATTTGTCCGGTAGACACCCCGCTTTGTGCGAAGATTGATCACGGTGATGAACAGAAAGACACGGGATTTTTATACTGGTTCGGGCCCTCGAGATCGAGTAATAACCCTACGTCCAGTTGCTGCTTGTATTATTTCGTCGAGTACAGATTACAATGCGTAACCAGTACCCTCGGGTGGATTGTGGAGTACAAACTTGGATGTTCGATACCCTCTACGCACAGGACCCCGCTATTTATACCCAGGGAGACGTGCCTTACAAGACAAAACAGACCTAAACCTAGTAGGACTCGAACTGTCTTCGGGCTTCCCTCCTGCGACCTGGTCGTCGTGTCTTGTTCGGAGTCTTGGTCGTCTTGGAATCGGTAGTCGGCAATCCTCATGGTCGGGTACCCTGGTATTATGGCCTCAACAGTAGCCCCCGAGCTTATCTTGTTCAGAAAAGGTTGATCGTTCAATAGTCTTCGGGTCTTTTTGCTCTTCGGGTGATTTTTGGATATGAGAATATCTCGTCAATCATGAGAGCCAGAAAAGTTCCCGAACTCTTGAATGTGGAAACCTGCATCTGAATGATAAGGTCAAAGAAAAATATCAGCCATAATAATATAAAAGAACTGTTCCGTCTTGGAAAATGAAACGCCCCAGGAGTGATGTAACTGCTGCCCAGTGCATTTAAAACCCACTCC
>QPGU01000659.1:0-28991 GCA_004135705.1 Alloteropsis semialata | reverse complement strand
ATTTACATTCCCTTTCCAGTCAAAGATAGCTGGAAAGGATATGAACGTCACTGGTTTTACATCACCCTTCCCCAAGCCTCGCGGGCAAAAGGGAAGTACTTGATGCCGAATCTCAAGGATGAGGTCAAGGCCGTGCCAAGACTCACTTCTGACATGAAAAAGCACATTGACCGGATTGTGGAGCTCCGCAACGCAGGTTTGACGGCAGTTCATGTGGCGGAAATCTTCATTAGATGGAGATTCATTCCGCTCATGACTCATGACCGATATGCCTGGACATTCACGGGCGTCAATGACCCGAACAGGATGAAACCTGACGGTGAGCATTTATTTTTCTGTTCAGCTGTTTTTCTGAGTTAGTTCGGTCATTTGAGTTCATGACTCTTAACTAACAGTTATCCCAGAGTCAGAAGTGCTTGAACGCTTGAACAAGATGTTCGGGACTGGCCTCCCGGTTTGGGAAGACGTCCCATCACCTTATAGCGCCGAGAACCCTCCTCCAGTGGTAAACTGTTTCTCAGAAAAAACTTCTTTCCTGTATGATTATGATATAACATTTCTCTTTTCTCCCGACCAGGCTTCAGCTATTGTTGATGCCCCTCCCCAGAGCGGTGCCATCAATGTTGAAGAGGAGGGCGAGCAGCCCGTTGATCAGGGTACCAGGGCCCCGATCAACAATCCACCCGAACTATCACCTGGTTTGGAAAAGGAAATCCCGAGCAGCCCCCAGGCGAATATCCCCCGAACTCGGAAACGCTCTCGTAGTGTGGAGGGGATAGTTCCGGATTCAGAAGTCTCTGGATCGCCGGGGTCAGCCAGGCGGCAGCCCAGTCACAATCAGCCTCGTCCTGTTGCCCAGGTACCAAGCATGATCGTATTCGGGCGTTTATTCGCAGCCTTTGACCGCATATCCAAAGCTAAACATGATCGGGAGATTTCTCGACAGGAAACTCGTCCGACCAGGCCATTATCAAAGCTGACTGCTGGTGCCAAAAGGTTTAAATTCAACATTCCGACAGCCAAGTAAGAACTTTGACAATCTTTGAATATGTTTGAATCATTTTTCTCAAATGTTATTTTCACTGTACGTTGATTGTTCGGGAATTCAGGCGACCCGATCCCACAGCCTCTCCTCCTGTCAAGCCATCTGTTGAGGAGAAAACTCCCGAGCTGGATTCGACAGCACAACCCGATGACTCAGAGAAGACTGCGGAGATTGCAGGACCCGTCCCGACTCCCCTGGGCCCGATCTATAGCGTGCTCTCGGCAGCTGAAGAGCAATGGCGTTTGCTAGACGCTCGTGCCTCTGCTGCTGAAGCATCTGTGATCAGACTGGGAGCCCAGGTGACTGTTCTCCAGTCCGAGAAAGAGGGTATGTAATTAAAGCTTACATTTCGCTTATTGAATCTTTACTTTTGAACTTTCGTTCATATGCTGCCTTTGATCCTGTAGCTGACTCCAAGAGCATTGAATTGCTCGAGAAGAAGAACTCGGATCTGGAAGGGAAGCTGGCTGATCTGACTGCCCGCCTTGAAGCATCAGAAAGGCATAGTTCGTCCTTGGAAGCCAGGCTGACGGAAGGTTCTTGCATTGCTGCCACTCACACCGTTGGAGCTCTGAAGAGCCATATCCCTAGCCTGGACGTTTCTGTGCTCTCAGAAGGCTTCAAGTGTTCGGCGTCAGATGCCACGGTAATGTTTGAGAGTCTTAACCCTGTGGTTGAATCTTTTGTCAAGAAACTTGGTCTCCATCTGAGTGATTCGGAAGAATCACCCTGAACATTATGCTGAATTCCTGTAATAGGACAAGACTTTAATAGTTTAGAAAATGATTTAGTTGCTAAACATATGCATGCATGTTTTTGCGTAAATCTTTGGAGCTGATCGGTGTTTTCATGGATCTTTTTAACTGATAGCTTTGTCATAGCCAAAAATCCCGTTACCATAAGCTATTCCGGAATTGTTTAGTTGCTGAGACTCGGGCGGCCTGCTGAACTGTGTAATTCCTTGTAGTCATGGTGTTCGGTAATTTTAGCGTCTGCCTAGCTTTCTTGAATTAAAAAGCCCTTTTCTTGCATGGTAGTAGTACTGTAGTAGCCCCCGGGCTCTTTTACAGTCATGCTGGCATGCTGAAAAAGAGTCTAGAAGTACGAGCTGCAAGAAACTTCCCGATCACATGGGGAGCCCCCGAGCGTAGAGCTCGGGACGCATAGAATAGGTCTGAAAAGAAAATTTTCAGCATGGTAGTCCCCGGCTCTTTGTTAGTATATGCAGTATGGTAACAAAGAGTAGAAACAAAATAGAAAATAGAAAACCCAGCCCCCGAGCATAAAAGCGAGGGTGAGTAGAGTATGTAGAACTTATCTTTTTTTTTGTTGTTGGCGCTGTAGGCGACGCAGACGATGGTTTATACCTGCCAAACCTGATGGTCGGTCTAGAACTGTGCACGATCTTTATTGTCTAAGCGTAGAACCTGCGTAGTTGATCCATATTCCACGTGTTTGGCAGTACGTCCCCATCGATCTCTGCGATCCTGTAGGCTCCTGGTCGGGCGATATCTACTACGATGTACGGTCCTTGCCATGGAGAGGACAATTTATTTTTGTCCTTGGTGCGTTGATCCAGTTTGAGCACCATGTCTCCAATGCACAGGCTTCGTTGCCGAACATTAGCATCGTAGTACTGTCGCAGTTTTTGCTGATATTGAGCTACTCTAAAAGCAGCTGCGTCGCGAGCCTCCTCAAGGAGGATTAGCTCATCAGTACGCCTATCAGGCTCTTCAGTTTCTGAAAACATTGCCACGCGAGGGGCTTGTAGTCGGATGGTAGAATCGCCTCTGCTCCATACACCAAGAAGAAAGGTGTTTCGCCTGTTGCCCGATTCATAGTGGTCCTCATTGACCAGAGTACTGTCGGGACTTCATGAATCCAGCGCTTGTCGTAAGCTTGCAATCTGTTAAAAATCCTCTTCTTGATGCCCTGGAGCACGATGCCATTGGCACGTTCTACTTGCCCGTTTGTCTTCGGGTGGTTTACCGATGACCGATCATGCTTGATCCCTCGTAGCAAAAATCATAAAACTTTTTACTTTTAAACTGTGTTCCATTATCAGAGATTATCCTGTTCGGGACACCGAATCGTACGACAATACTCCGTAGGAATTTTACAGCGGCCTCTTTAGTGATTTTCTGAACAGGCTCGGCTTCGACCCATTTTGTAAATGTGTCAATACCGACGAACAGAAATCTGTACCCCCCGACAGCCCTTGGAAAAGGCCCGAGGATGTCTATACCCCAAGTGGCGAAGGGCCATGACAAAGGTATAGTGTTTAGAGCTTGCGCAGGTTTAGTCTGTTTTCGTGCGAAGAATTGACATGCCTCACACTTTTTCACTAAATCGCTTGCGTCTTGAAGAGCTGTAGGCCAGTAGAAGCTCTGTCGGAATGCTTTCCCTGTTAGATATCGGGGAGAAGCATGTGATCCACAGATTCCTCCGTGAATGTCGTGGAGCAAACTAATGCCCTCGGTCCGTGTGATGCACTTGAGGAGCATTCCATTGCGGGTTAGCTTGTATAATCGCCCGTCAACCAATTGATAATTCTTGGCTTTACGATGGATTTTCTCCAATGTTGCATCATCGTCCGGAATAGCTTGGTTTGTGAGGTACGCCCGGATTGGATCCATCCAGTTCTCCTCGTTTCCAACTAGAGCGGCAGCTCGGGCCGTACCGACCAACATAGACTCCTTGGCGGATTCGTTGGTTGTAGAAACTGATCCCTTGGCGGGTTCAGTTTTTAGGTTCGGTAGTGAAACCGACACAGAGGGTTTAGTAAGGACTTCAAGCAAGACGTTACCTGGGAGCTGTGTGCGTTCTGCAGCTGCCTTTGCTAGCTTGTCTGCGTCGCCATTGAATTCCCTCTTCACGTGCTGTACTTCAAGCCCATCAAATTTGCTCTCCATCCGCCTATATGCCTCCAAGTACTTAGCCATGACCTCGCTCCGCGCACTGTACTCTTTCATGACCTGCTTTGCAGCTAACTCGGAATCCCCTTTCACGAGCAGCCTTCTGACACCAAGAGATGCAGCTATGCGGAGACCTGTCAACAGTCCTTCGTACTCGGCAACATTGTTAGTAGGAGTTGGATCAACAAAATTGATTTGTAAAGCATACCTGATGATGTCATTATGTGGCGAGATCAGGACCACCCCAGCCCCCGCGCCTGCTTTGCAAAATGCCCCGTCATAGAACATTGTCCAGTGTTCGGGATTTTGCGCAGCCTCTTCAGGTTCGGGGTTAGTCCACTCTGCGATGAAATCTGCCAGAGCCTGCGATTTGATGGCAGTCCTGGGTATGAATTCAACGTCGTAAGCCCCCAACTCCACAGACCATTGCGCGACCCTCCCCACGGCATCTCGATTATGTAAAATGTTGCCTAGGGGGAAAGTTGACACGACCTTGATCTTGTGGCTCAGAAAATAATGCTTGAGTTTCCTGGAAGTCATTAGCACAGCATACAGTAATTTCTGAATCTGAGGGTACCTTGTTTTGGCATCATGCAGCACCTCGCTTACGAAGTAAACGGGGTGTTGTGTTGTAGACTTTTCTGTTGGTCTTTCAACCACCAAAACAGTGCTGACAACAGTCGGTGTAGCTGCTACGTATAACAACATCTCTTCCTGTGGCTTCGGCGGGACCAGTACGGGCATTTTCCGCAGGTACTGTTTAAATGCCTGGAACGCCTCTTCTGCTTCTGCCGACCACTCAAAACGATCAGTTTTACGCAACAATCTGTAGAATGGCATACCTCGTTCGCCTGACTTGGACACGAATCGACTTAGGGACGCCATCATTCCTGCCAACTTCTGGACCTCGTGGCGGCTGCGTGGAGACTTCATGTCGTCGAGTGCCTTGATCTTATGAGGATTTGCCTCTATACCTCGTTGGGAAACAAGGTAACCGAGGAGCTTACCCGATGATACACCAAAGGTGCACTTGGCGGGGTTGAGCATCATCCTGTTTTTACGCAAGTTGTTGAAAGTTTCGGTTAAATCAGCGATTAGATCGCCCTTTAACTTACTTTTTACAACGATGTCATCTATGTATGCCTCCACATTACGGCCGATTTGGCCTTCAAGAACAATGTGAACACATTTTTGATAAGTGCAACCTGCGTTTTTCAGACCAAAAGGCATCTTTATATAGCAATAAACACCGAAGGGAGTTACAAATGCAGTTTTTCTCCTCATCGTCAATGCACATGCTGATTTGGTGATACCCCGAGTAGGCATCTAGAAAACAAAGCAATTCGCATCCAGAGGTAGAATCTACAATTTGATCTATCCTAGGTAATGGATACTCGTCCTTCGGGCAAGCTTTATTCAGATCTGTGTAGTCCACGCACATCCTCCACGTTCCGTTGGGCTTCTTCACCATGACTGGATTCGCCAGCCACTCCGGGAAAGGGACTTCTCGAACGAAGCCGGCTTTGAGCAGTCGGTTGATTTCTTCGTTAATGGCGTCTCGCTTCTCCGGGGTATATCTTCTTTGCTTTTGCTTGACTGGTCGGGTGCCAGTTCGTATGCCAAGCTTGTGCTCGATTACCTCCCTGGGGATTCCGGGCATGTCAGATGGTTCCCAAGCGAACACATCCGCGTTTGCCCGGAGGAAAGCAATGAGCTCGAGTTCCTATTTGTCACCCAAGCCAAGACCTATCTGGGTGGTCTTGGTCGGGTCCGTCTCATCAAGGGTTACCGCCTTCGTGCCTGGCTCTGTTCGCCTGGCTGGCGCCTCGACTGGTGTGGCGTTGGCCGTTGAATCGCCAGCAGCCTGCGGCGGCGTCCCCCTGAGTGGGGTCTGGTCCACCACAGCCTGTTGCTCGGCCGCTCGGTTGTCAGCTCCCTGTCCCCCGACGAGCTGTTGTTCCCCGATGGGCTCCTGTTCGGGAACTTCTTTCCCCTTGGCCTTTGACCGGTTCTCAGCTGCTCGGGAGGTTTCAGCCAATGCCCCCTTGGCGGGTGCCTTTGGCTGGCTCTTTGTCTTCTTCTTGGCAGGTTCGGCAGCCTTGGCTGGTTCCTGCTCGCGACTCTTGATCATGTCCAGGGTCTTCATGTCACACTGGACCGCGCCACTGCGATCGCCATAGACGGTGATCGGGCCCAGCGGCCCCGGGACCTTGATCATGGAGCACGCAAAGTGAGCGACCGCCATGAATTTCTTCAGGAACGGCCGACCCAAGATGCAGTTGTAGGCCGACGTGATGTCAGCCACCTCGAAGGTGAGGAACTCTGATCGGAGGTTTTTGCCCTCTACGAGGGTTACCTGCAGATCGATCCTCCCCAAAGGATAGGCTTGAATGCCCGGTATGACCCCGTAGAAAGGTTTCTCCACAGGGGACAAGGACCTTCTCGGGATCCCAAGTTCGTCAAAGGCGTTGACAAACAGGAGGTTGAGGGCGCTTCCACTATCGATCAGGGTTCGCCCGATCTTGCGGGGCCCGATCCATGGCTTGATGCACAGTGGCAGTAGCGGCCCGTCGTAAAGCGTCTCGGGGTGATCCCTTTGATCAAATGAGATCGGGATTTCTGACCACCTCAAGAGTTGCTTGCAGGGCTCGGTGCTGTTGATCTGCCTCTCGATCAGCTTGAGCTGGGTCTTGGAGGTTCGGGTTGAACAGCCACCGAAGATTGTAGCGATCTCCAGATCTTCGGGAAGATCTAGATCATCATCACAATCCATGTAGTTTGCGCCACGAGGGTTGTGAGCTGTCTGGTCACGTGGAGCCCCTTTCTGCTGGCTCTCCTCCTCCTGCTTCTGCTTCTTGTATACCGTACAGTCCACGAAGTGATGCTTCGTAGATCGGTGAATCGGGCAGTACATCGGGAGGTTTTCTGGTTTGCCTTGACGCCTGTACGGGGGCTTGTTGTCCACTGCCATGACTTCATCGCCCTCGGTCTTGCGCTTCTTGTGTTTATGCTTGTTCTTCTTCTTGCCTTCCCCGGCTGGCTGGCTTTGTTCGGGCTTTCCGTGGACCCGTGCTCGGGCATCCGCCATCTTGGCGGTTTCTTCCAGGATCCCGTATAGCTCTGCCACTGTCTTCGGGTTCTTCTTGGCAAGTTCCTCCGCCGTTCGCTCGTCCTTGCAACCTTGATTGAAGGCTACAATCACCCGATCATCCACCATGTCGGGGATGGTGTTACGGGTGTCGCTGAATCTGCGGATGTAGTCCCGGAGGGATTCTCCAGGCTTCTGCACACAGTTGAGCAGATCTCCCTCATGTCCGGGGCGTTTGTAGGTGCCTTGGAAATTGGCTTCAAACGTCTCCCGAAGATGAGTCCATGACTTGATGCTTGCTTCGGGCAGGTTCATGAGCCATGTTCGGGCTGATCCCTGCAGAGCAGTCGGCAAGTAATTGGCTTTCACGTAGTCGTCTCCCCCGGTGGCGTCGATGATCGTGGAATAGATCTGGATCCACTCGCGGGGGTTGGTTGTCCCGTCGTACTTCTCGATGCTAGTAGGACGGAACTTTTCGGGCCACCTGACCTTGCGCAAGGCTGGGGAGTACGCCAGGCATCCCCCCATGCTTGGTCGGGAGTCACGTGGCGGCGATTCTGGATGGGACCGGTAGTAGCCCTCACGTGCTCGGTAGTCTCGGTTGTAGTTGAGAGTTTCCCGAGCGTCGCGGGTGCGACGATTGCGTTCGAGCTGCGGCCTCATGTCGCGCCCTTCACGCGGGCGATAGTGCGGTCGTCCGTTAACAGATCGGGACCGAACCGGTTGTGGTTCACGTGGTCTGTTTGACGGAGCCGGTGGTGCGGCAGCGGCGGCCTCGATGTGCTCCTTGGCTTTGTCCGCTGCTTCTCGAGCCCTTTTGGCTATGGTGGCCATTGGAGTCCCTTCGGCCATTGCTTCCATTGTTTCCAAGAGGGTTCGGATCTGTAGATTGTCCTGTTCGACGGCCCGGAAATCATTGTTGAGATCTCGGGGAGCCAAAGAGGACGCAACATGTTGTGTACGGGTTCTAGCCGTTTGAAGCGTTGGTGCGCTGTCCAAACGTGGAGGAGGCACGGTTCGACGCGAGCTAGATGACTCGGCGGCGGCCCCTGCCCCGTTTGCATTCAGCACATGGATGCGGCGGTCTTCAGATGGTTCTGACCCATTGCTAGATCCACTGTAGTCGAGATCCAACTGCGCAGTGCGATCTGCAATGTCTTCGGGAGTTGGCTCCGTGAAGGTGGCGAAAACTTCCCGACCGGCGCATGTGAGATCGGGATCGTGGATCCCTGTCAGCTTGAGCTCGTAGTCGCCCTGGTGCTCGAACACAAGATTCCCGAAGCGGATCTCTCGTGAAGGCACTTGGTGGCGGTGAGCGTAGAGATCGGAAGCGGAAGCAGAACTCCCGATCGCTCCCGACTTGACGGAACTGGGCATGTAGGTCATCGAGGAACTCGACGCGTCGGCGAACCAGATTCCGTTGACGATCGGCATGATCTTTCTTCACGCAAGGGCCCCTACCTGGCGCGCCTCTGTCGAGGTTGTACTCGTCAGATATTTGTCCGGTAGACACCCCGCTTTGTGCGAAGATTGATCACGGTGATGAACAGAAAGACACGGGATTTTTATACTGGTTCGGGCCCTCGAGATCGAGTAATAACCCTACGTCCAGTTGCTGCTTGTATTATTTCGTCGAGTACAGATTACAATGTGTAACGAGTACCCTCGGGTGGATTGTGGAATACAAACTTGGATGTTCGATACCCTCTACGCACAGGACCCCGCTATTTATACCCAGGGAGACGTGCCTTACAAGACAAAACAGACCTAAACCTAGTAGGACTCGAACTGTCTTCGGGCTTCCCTCCTGCGATCTGGTTGTCGTGTCTTGTTCGGAGTCTTGGTCGTCTTGGAGTCGGTAGTCGGCAATCCTTGTGGTCGGGCACCCTGGTATTATGGCCTCAACACAATGTTTGATGGATTCATGACTAAAATCATATCATCTGGACCGACACCAAGAGATCAATGACACAACACCACTGTCCCTGCCCAATTGTCACCCGCCGGGGGTTCCAAACCAAAAAGAGCTGCCAATGCCTTAGTATGTGCTACGGATATGGGCTGTTTGAACTTAGCAGCATACTCATCTAGCAATTGTTGAGATAGACTTTCCTTTTCTTCTTCGAGGTCCATGTCTAGAGCGCGCATTGCTTTGATCTTCAAGTGCGAAGGGCAGATTGAGGAGCCTGGCGCCCCTTTGCTTGCAAGTCGGCTGCTGCGTCGTGGTGGCCCACTAGGGGGCTGCTTCTTCTTGCGCTGCTTCTTGATTTTGGGAATTTGCAGGAGCCCACTCGGAGTTCTTGACAGCTTACAGATGAAGTTTGTCGCCGGCGAGAGCTGTTGTGGGGCAGCCTCGACGACCTCCCCCTCCACAGCCTCAGAGCTGAGGCCTTTGCGGGCGCGCTGGCGCTGCCTGGAGTAGACCACGACTGTGCCCTTGCCGGGCCTAGAGACCGCCGCCGCCGGTTGAGCCGGCGAAGGGGCAGGGGACACAGATGCTGCAGAGGAAGAGTGACGAGGGGGTGTAGTGAAGTAGGTGGTGGGTTCGGCCAGGGGGAGGTTTGCAGGACTGGCGGATGGGGTGAAAGGACCTTGATGTCGCCTAGAGGGGGGGTGAATAGGCGTTTCTTCGAATTTCTGCAAATTACAAAACTGAAACCCAGCTGTCAGCACTAGAACCGGTCAGACCGGTTCCTGAAACCGGTCAGACCGGTTTCCTCTGACAGACAGGGAACAATAATGAAGAACAACCCCCTAACAATTCTAGCACAAACCACTTTGGACAACAAGCTTCACCAGGTGTTTCCAAGTATATTTATGAAGCTCCTGCACGCAGCACAAGTATACCAAAGTAGAGATATGCGGAATTACGAGTAAATGCTAGAATTGACAAATGTAAGTAAATGGAGACAAACACAAGGATTTGTTTACCGAAGTTCAGATTCACCACATGCACTAAGCAGCCACCAAGGCAAGGTGAATCCTAGTCTCCGTTGAGGTGCTCACGAAGAGCCGGGTTGTCACACCTAACCCTTTCCTCACCCAATCGACCACCAAGGGGATTGAGTTTACTTACTGATTTCCTCACAAGGAGGATGGGTAATACAAACTTCCGTGGCACAACCACACAAGGAATGTGTGCTCAACGGCGACGCCTAGCCGTCTAGGAGCAAAGCTCCAAGAGTAACAAATGCTTCACAAGTTGCTGGACGCCACCAAGAGTGCTCAAGATCAGATTGCTCACAATTAGCTCACACACAATATTCTCTCTCAACCCAACTCAAAAAATCTCACAAAGATTGCTCAAATCTCACAAAGAGAGGTTGGGGAGAGCTCAGCTGGCCTCAAGAAGGTATAAGGGACGCACAGAACCAGCAGCCCCTCAAAGAGGAGCTCTTGGGTATAAATACCCAACCCTTCCAAAACTAGCCGTTATTCTGTCAGACAAAACCGGTCAGACCGGTTTGCCAAACCGGTCAGACCGGTTTTCAAACTGAACTAGCCGTTAGTCGCTCAGAGGCCATGAACCGGTCAGACCGGTCCCCAGAACCGGTCAGACCGGTTCTTGCCTGAAAACCCCACTAAGTTAGAATTCTAATGGTTAGACTCTCATGGGTTTGACTTTGAGCACTTTCAGTGAATGTCTATCAACCAATGTTGCATCCCTCTTGATAGTACGGCATACCTAAACTCAAGACATATAAATAAACATATTTCAACCACTTGAGCTTCCATTTTGATAATCATGCCAATACTTGAATATTCTTCACTTGAGGGCTTTCAACATTGTTCATCATCTTGAGCAGATCAACCTTGAGCTAGTGACTTAGGATTTTCCACAACTTATGTTTGAGTTCACTTTAATCCATAAGCCACTTTCTTCATCAACCATAACATATATGCATTGCATTGCTTCTCTTGACAACACTTGGATATGATACTTCGAAACCCCCCGGATACTAGATACTTCACCTTAGCATTCACACATGGTCATAAGTCGTCACTTAGCCAAAGCTTGCTTAGTCCCTCGCTCTAGTCATCGCGATTTGTTTCTTCACCACTTACCCTTGCATCATCAAGTTAGCTTTGCTTTGCCATTGAATGAATTCCACTTGAAAGATTCTTCAAATGCTTGTTCTTGATTGATAAAGAATATCCATAATGCAAGCTTCCAATTGAAGACCAATATGTAACACATATGCTCATGTCCTTTTATCATTCATACAAGAAGTCTTGCATATCATTCTTCTTTGTCAAATAAATCATCTCATATTCTTGGAGACCCACATAGCATATCTCCAAGTCATTGCTTCATTATTGCTTGTTTTGACTTGATAAAGAATATCCCATGAATTGCAAGCTTCCAACAATGAGACCAACGTATGTCACATAACCATATGTCCCTTCGGTGTACATACATGGAGCCTTGCAATTTCCACTTTGAATGATCCCTTCATATATCAACAAGCTTTCTCATAGATTGGAACCACATAGATATGTCTTGGTTGACTTGTCCATAATGTATCAACATACATGCTTGTCATTCATTATTTATGCACAAGGAGATCACACACTTGCTTGCCTTTCACATTATGAGCCAAATAACATTCATTTCATATATAATTAAATCATGATACTATGAATGTACCAACAACAACCTGCTCATAGTCTTAGACAAACAAGTTAGACCTTTAATTATTTTATCATTAAACTCACCAAAACCCACATGGAGGCCTAGATGCACTTTCAATCTCCCCCTTTTTGGTGATTGATGACAACCCGATTAAAGCTTACAAATATAGCAATAAAATCATTTTGAATTCTCAGATATATGATGAGCTCCCCCTAAATATGTGCTTGGATTTGAAATTTCCAAATTTGGCCTCACATGCCAAAAGCACATATAAAAATGAAACCATGGGAGCTCCCCCTATATCTCAGAATCCGTGGGGTGCAACAAGTGTGTGTAACATATATCAAAAACAACGTGATGCATATGACAAGAATTTTCACATCAATAAACAAAGGTGTATATGTGCTGTCTGGGGTCAGACCGGTTACAGGAACCGGTCAGACCGGTTCTCCCAGTCAGTACATATACAAAACATTCATCACATCAACACATGCATAACAAACTAACACAAAGTGTTACTTAATAAGCATTAAAGGGTACATCACACATAGTAGCACACATTACAAGTTCTCAAGCCCATAAAAGATAAGGTTTGACAATTATTACAAGTCCAACTTTCCAACATAGATAAAGATAACAGGAACCGGTCAGACCGGTTCCAGGAACCGGTCAGACCGGTTCCACCTGGACAGCACACCAAATTAAGCTTTAAATCCGTCTTCTTCTCCCCCTTTGTCATCGATTATCCAAAAAGCATGGAGAAGAGTCTTTGTACTGCTGCTGTAAACTACTGTCCAGGCCAAGGAGCCCATCCGGAGGGAAGAGTGGGATCGGCGAAGATACCGGTGATGAATCTCTCAAATGGCTCCGGCTGAGCTGGAGGATCTGCAGGTGCAACATAGGGAATACCAAAATCCCCCTGGGCTGGAGCACCATACTGCTGAGGTGGTGGAGGTGGTGGAACTGAAGACGAAGAAGCTCCAAAGGCGGGATCCAAGATATGTGAGTAATCTTCATAGCCTGCCCCTGAGCTGTACTGTCTCACCATCTCCTCAACAGAAGGAATTTCTTCCTCAACAGGCTCTGGAGAGGGTGGAGATCTTGCCGGCTCCAAGTGCATGGCATTGTGCATCATTTTGATTGAATCTCTATCTTTCTTGCTTGCCCTCCTTGCCCTTTGCTGCTCAACCTTGATATCCCTGTGACTCTTGCATATTCCAGTGAGAAAGCTAAGCAATTTCTTCATTGGAGATGATGGCTTCCCACTGGACCGAGACGAACTCCCCGGCTGCTGCTGCCCAGGCCCAAACCGGTCAGACCGGTCTGGGGAACCGGTCAGACCGGTTGGCCCCAGGCCAGCAGCCCCATGCTGAAAGTGCTGCTCCTGCTGCCCCTCTTCTCCTTCTTCCACGTGAATTTCTTCTTCTTGCTCTTCTTCTTCATCTGATATAGGGATGGGATGCTTAGGCACTTTAACGGTGAGAGGCAAGTGCACACCATCCATACCCCAAGTCCTCCCTGCTACCCTTTCAATCATTCTCATGATATAGGGCGCATAACCACAGCACTTCTGAGTGCTCTCAGACACAGCCCGTATCTCTTCCCAAATGAAATCAGCAACACAAAAGTTCTGTCCATTTGGCCTCATTCTAGCAAGGAGATTTCTACCATATAGGGATATATCTGTGGGATTTCCTTCTCTAGGGCAGATAGTCTTCCTAAACATTCTGTTTAGGATGGAGTAGTAGGTATACAAGCCCTTTACCTTGCCATAGTTGTACCGCTCTCCCCTGGTGTACATGAACTTCGTTGCTTCAGGTGCCATTATGTTTTCAAAGTGGATCTTGCCACGCCTGGCATCCTTCTTTCTGAACCCAAGACACTCTGCAAACTGAGTGTATGTGATGCTATAAGCAACTCCCTCAGTCCTCCAATGCATCACTTGGTCTCCCTGAATAGTCCCAAAATATAATGTGGCATAGAACTGGGCTATTATCTCGGTGTTCCAATCATGTGAGTATCCCATGATACTCTTAATCTTTCTGTCCTCACACTCCTTGATGATTAGATTCAGCAATGGATTATTTTTCCTCTCCAATGCAGCCCAATCTATCCACTGTGCCTCTGCCACTACCTTAGCTCTTCTCATAATGACGGTCTGGTAGTAGTCCTGCTGAAAAGAAGTATGAAATCTGAAATCTGTAGCAGACCTAGGCACATTGAGAGGATTTTCCTTTCTCATCCTCCTTATCCCTTCTGTGGTCCCAGTCCCAAAATAATCAACAACAATGCGATCAGCTGGACCTGTGGAAGCCATCACAATAGGCATGGCAGCAGAGGAGCTACCACCCTGACCAACTGGAGGCCTTCTGCCTCTAGGGACCTAAACCTCTTCCTCCTCATCATCATCATCACTGCTGCCCTCTCTTGCTGGCCCTTTGCCACGATTTGGCTGCACAACAAAGTCTTCATCTTCAATGTCAACATCATCACTGCTGGCACTTGATTCTGTTTCATCACTGTCATCTATCTCTCTTGATGCAGCCTTTTTCTGTCCTCTAGGCCTTAGACCAGGCCTAGTAACCACGGGAACCTGGCTAGATCCCCCGGCGATGTCCTCATCACCACTTTGCCTTTGCTTTCTTCTTTTTGCCACCATCTTCTGTGGAGCCATAAGCACTGATTCCTGGATATATAGAGTATGGAAATACTAAGATCAGATCACAGGAATATATGGAAGACAAAAAGAGCGATTGGATTTGATTTCTAGGACTTGACAGGGTCAGATGTGGCTGTTCTGGGCACAACCGGTCAGACCGGTTACAGGAACCGGTCAGACCGGTTCTACGCAGAACAAGCCATGAACATTGGATTTGGGCTAGATATTGAGCAGTAAATCACAGGATATGGATATGTAAAAGCATTTGAGCAGCTCTAGGTAAACATTGAGGGTCACTAGTGCACAGATATGAGCATTTAGGGTTCAACAGCCAGAAACCGGTCAGACCGGTTCCAGGAACCGGTCAGACCGGTTCTTGCAGTCAAACCCTAAATCGAGATTCCAACAAATGTAGCCCACCAAACTGAATCAAACTTTAGGGATGTCTTCCTGGGCATACTAGTAGATGATTGCTTGAAGGAATCCTAGAGATATTCACTGAGCACATAGATCGGGCATGGGAAACATATGAATACCTTGAGAGGGAGGAAACTGAAGATTTGAATCCAAAAACCGGTGTTGGGTCCGGTCAGACCGACGAGAATCACTTCAATCTTCAGAAACTTCAAGGGGCCGAGCACTTCCTTGGGGAAAACTTCAAAAACTTGAGGGGAAGAGAGATTCGGCCGTGGGGGCACACGGGAGAGAGAGGGCTCGGGTCTGGTATGGGTGAGAGAAGTGAATGTGAGTGGATAGGGTAACTTTTGGGGTGAAGGGGTAAATAGTTGGGTAGACCCGGGGCAGACCGGTCAGACCGGTTCCAGGAACCGGTCAGACCGGTTTTCCCCAGGAAACCAGCCAAAGTCCAAAATTGGCACCTTCACCACAAGAAATTCATCCAAGATTGAATTAGCCTTGTGCTAGATAGATATTGGCATTGGATATTGATCATCAGATAGGAATTTCCAATTTTAATCAAACTCCTTGATACTTCCAAGAAGGTTGGGAAAGATAGATAATTTATGAACTTGAGAGAAATTTCACCATTTGTGACTAGCCATCAATCAAGCAAGGTTAACTATAGTCACAAACAGATCCATTGGGTCACAAAGACCAAGAGCCAATTATTTTCAAAAACACACAAGTCCTAACATGCTAGTTGGATTTTTCAAAGAACTATCCTATGTCACCAAAGCATGCATTACATCAAGTCAAGAACCGTATTAGGATGTTTAGCATATTCCTCTAACCGTTTTTATGGAACATTTGACACCAAGTCAATTTTAAAGGAGGAATTTACTAAACACCTAATAGGTCACAAGAGAAAGACTTGATAAAATTGCATGCAAGAATGCACACACTAGCATGGATATGAGGCCTAGATGCAAAAGATAAGAATAGAAGGTTCATGAAAACATACCTTTGCCTTAAGCCCATTCAATTTGTGCATATCTCAATTTAGCATGGTGCTAGCTCTCATAATTATTTTTCTTATTCAAGTATTGAGTTAGCACAAGATACACTAGCACATGTGACTACAAATTCACTAGAAGAAATTGTTAGTCCCACAAGTGACACAAGTATTGGAACAAGCTCCCCATTAGATAGTGCATAAGAACTTTAAATTTCTTTTGAGTTGCACTTTATTCAATTATGAATATTGAGGAGTTTATTCACAATCTTGGTCAAGGCATATAGAAGGTAATAAACAAATTGAAATTATGCCAAGGATCTCAATCATAATCACATAAAACTTTTCATGCTAAACACACTAGCATGAGGGAAGGCCTAGATGCATTGAAATGAATATATGAATTTGAAAAACATACCTCGGCCTCTAGCTAATTCTTCTTCACATTGGTGAAGATTGATTTCTCAAATCTTGTGCTTTATCCATATAATCCAAATGCATCTTTTCACTTGTGATTTTTCCTTATATACATCATGAAAAGAAATGCATTAAGTGTCACAAGACCTAGTTTCATCATTTAGTGACCTTTGGATTGGAAAGACGTAATGCATCACTAAAAGATAAAACCCCACAATATAGGTTAGATTCCTCTTTCTTGATGCACATGTGTATATGGGTGGAAGGCAAGCTCACATGCATCAATCTTGTCACAAAGCCAAGCAAAGGAATTTAATCTATATCATGGCAAGCAGCTATTTATCAAGATAAATCATTGTCCAAAAAGAGATAGATACATTTTTACCAATTTTGAACAAAATGCATAGCTTGCTTCAAAGAGAGACAAACTCTCACAAGAGAGACAAGCTCTCACAAATGAGACTACAAAATCACTAAAAGAAAATGTTAGTCTCTAGGACACAAATTGTTGGATAATCTCCCCCTAAATAGGTGCATCATGTATTTGAATACCATGTCACATGCACTTGATCAATTTAATGAGTTTGAGGAGCTTATCTCACAATTTGGTCCCGGCACATAAATAAATTGCATTTATTGAGATGGTGCCAAGAAAACTTACTACCACAAATATAGTACATGGATTTGTATGCCATGGAAGTGCTTGAAGGATTTCTTGTAATATTCCAGCTTAGATGAAGCCCGAAAAATAAATCCCTGCCGGAACTTCTGGTATTGATTTGCCAGAACTTCTGATACGGAACAGAGGCTGCCGGAGTTTTGGGTCGGAACTTCTGGCACGAGACAGAGGCTGCCGGAACTTGATTCTGCTAACTGGGCCAGAACCGGTCAGACCGGTTCGGGAAACCGGTCAGACCGGTTATCCCAGTCAGCTTCTCTTTTACTTGCTCCGAGACATTCTTTCTTTATTGATTCCAAATTGTCCTGCACTTCAAAATAATATGCTCTACTAGAGAGCCATTAAAAGCATCACATGGCATAAGGGGAATAAGTAACAATATGAATGTCTTACTCATTACCGAGTGCTCAACCACAAGTTAAAACACTTGTATTCACAAAAGACTGAATGAGTAAGATAGTCAGTTAGTGCATGTTACCGAGATATCATTGGAATAAAAGTAGTTGTTATTGTGCTTGAACTACAAAACAACAGACTTGAATTCTTTTGTTATACTTGGCAAATTTATTTGAGTTGACTCATCTTCATTCTATGCCAAGGTTCCAATGCATCTCCTTACCCCTGCAAGTCTAGAAAGAACTTTTAGGTACCCAAGCCATGTTGGGTCCTTTAGGGTTAGTCACAAGACACTTGGGAATCCAAATAGCCCTTATGCTAGTTTTAGGTGAACTAATCACTCTACTAGCGTAAGTACCAGCATTGTTATTCCCAAGATTAGCAAAATCATAATGGACAAGATCAGATTTGGGAATATTACCATTTGGACAATCCTTACCTAGATGTCCCTTTGATCGACAAGTGTAGCAAATGCAATTCTTGACATTTCTTGGTGATTTGCTCTTCTTGTTGATCACTTGTCCCTTGCTAGCCTTGCTGTTTAAATATGTAGCTTGATCACTCTTCTTAGGAGGTCGGACTGCTGCCTCATCCAGAACCGGTCGGACCGGTTCCCGAGACCGGTCAGACCGGTCTGGTGCTGACAGAACCGTCAACTTCTGCGGACAGTCGTTGATGAAGTGTCCAAATTCCTTGCATTTGTAGCATAGCCTTTTCTTGGACTTTCTTTGCTTCTTTGCCTTGCTTTTATGCCTCAGAGGGCACATAGATGCATAATGTCCCATGTTTGAGCAATTGAAGCATTGTATATGATCAAGCTTCTTTTTCTTCTTTTCTTGAGTCTTGTTCTTGTTGACTTGTTTGTTAAGCTGAGGGGTTGAGCCAGTGACCATTGATCCCTTCTCAAGCTTGTTCACCATGTTTTCACGGTTATCTTGAGAAGGTTGCACTTGGCTCTTTCCCTTTAGCTTGACCAAGTCATTCTTGATCTTTTCTCTCTCTTGCTTCATGTCTTCCAATTCTTCAGCAAGGAGATCATCACAAGACTCTACAAAAATATGCTCAACACAAGATTTGGTTGCTTGGAAGCAACATGGTTTTTCACATAATAATGTAGAATTCATGTGAGAGCATGTGCATGTGTGTGTATGAGGTTCAAAAAATTTTACCGATGTAACCATGACCTCATGAGCTATTTCTAGTTGAGCATATGATTCTACAATCTTTTCATGAGAACATTCAAGTTCATTGTAGTGAGATTGCAAAGCCATATGCTCACTAGTGAGCTTTTCCAGTTGAGTACTAAGCACTTGTTTTTCTTGTTCTAAGGATGCTACACAAGTAGATAAATCAGTAGCACAAACATAATCCTTAGACAAGATTTCATACTTACCGACCAAGGAGGCATGCGACAACTTGAGCTTTTCAAGTTCTTGAGTTAGAGCCTTGATGGTTCCAACTCTATGTAATTCATCTCTCTTGGTCTTCTTCTTCTTCTTTCTGCAAGCCATCAAGCACTTGGGTCCCTCACCATTAGATAATGAAGTACCAGAAGTGGATGGGGTGACACTTGCAGCTTGAGCATCTTGAGCACATATGAGTGCAGCTTCCTGGGCAGAACCGGTCAGACCGGTTCCAGAAACCGGTTGGACCGGTTCCTCCAGGCAGACTGCACTCTCTTCCTTTTGCTCTTCTAACTTCTCGGCAAAAATCATCTGAGGCTCAAGGAGTGTTTCTGATGCAGTTGAGCACTTCTCAGATGATCCCTTGACTTCTTGCTCTTCATCATCACTTTCAAAATTTTCAAAAATCTCCGTGATGAGAGACCAAATGAGATGGGCATCTTTGCGAATTTCCCTTTTGCTAGAGATGATGTCCCATATATCTTTACAAACAGATCTTCGCAAGAAGTCAGTAACACAAGCATTGAGTTGCAAGCAAGCTATCTCCTCTTGAGTGACATTGGACTTACCAATGTTGTCAATATCAAACTTAGGAGATAGAACACTAGCAACTAAAATATGTTCTACTACAGGATCTATATTTCTAAGAGATGTATGAACATTAATGGCCCAAGAAGTATAGTTTGAGAAATCAAGCTCAAGGGGCTCAAAGAGTACCTCAATCGACATCTTTTCTCACGGCGGTTAAGCTAGGATGTGAGTCCTTGCTCTGATACCAATTGAAAGGACCTTGATGTCGCCTAGAGGGGGGTGAATAGGCGTTTCTTCGAATTTCTGCAAATTACAAAACTGAAACCCAGCTGTCAGCACTGGAACCGGTCAGACCGGTTCCCTCTGACAGACAGGGAACAATAATGAAGAACAACCCCCTAACAATTCTAGCACAAACCACTTTGGACAACAAGCTTCACCAGGTGTTTTCAAGTATATTTATGAAGCTCCTGCACGCAGCACAAGTATACCAAAGTAGAGATATGCGGAATTACGAGTAAATGCTAGAATTGACAAATGTAAGTAAATGGAGACAAACACAAGGATTTGTTTACCGAAGTTCAGATTCACCACATGCACTAAGCAGCCACCAAGGCAAGGTGAATCCTAGTCTCCGTTGAGGTGCTCACGAAGAGCCGGGTTGTCACACCTAACTCTTTCCTCATCCAATCGACCACCAAGGGGATTGAGTTTACTTACTGATTTCCTCACAAGGAGGATGGGTAATACAAACTTCCGTGGCACAACCACACAAGGAATGTGTGCTCAACGGCGACGCCTAGCCGTCTAGGAGCAAAGCTCCAAGAGTAACAAATGCTTCACAAGTTGCTGGACGCCACCAAGAGTGCTCAAGATCAGATTGCTCACAATTAGCTCACACACAATACTCTCTCTCAACCCAACTCAAAAATCTCACAAAGATTGCTCAAATCTCACAAAGAGAGGTTGGGGAGAGCTCAGCTGGCCTCAAGAAGGTATAAGGGACGCAAAGAACCAGCAGCCCCTCAAAGAGGAGCTCTTGGGTATAAATACCCAACCCTTCCAAAACTAGCCGTTATTCTGNATCGACAAGTGTAGCAAATGCAATTCTTGATATTTCTTGGTGATTTGCTCTTCTTGTTGATCACTTGTCCCTTGCTAGCCTTGCTGTTTAAATATGTAGCTTGATCACTCTTCTTAGGAGGTCGGACTGCTGCCTCATCCAGAACCGGTCGGACCGGTTCCCGAGACCGGTCAGACCGGTCTGGTGCTGACAGAACCGTCGACTTCTGCGGACAGTCGTTGATGAAGTGTCCAAATTCCTTGCATTTGTAGCATAGCCTTTTCTTGGACTTTCTTTGCTTCTTTGCCTTGCTTTTATGCCTCAGAGGGCACATAGATGCATAATGTCCCATGTTTGAGCAATTGAAGCATTGTATATGATCAAGCTTCTTTTCCTTCTTTTCTTGAGTCTTGTTCTTGTTGACTTGTTTGTTAAGCTGAGGGGTTGAGCCAGTGACCATTGATCCCTTCTCAAGCTTGTTCACCATGTTTTCACGGTTATCTTGAGAAGGTTGCACTTGGCCCTTTCCCTTAAGCTTGACCAAGTCATTCTTGATCTTTTCTCTCTCTTGCTTCATGTCTTCCAATTCTTCAGCAAGGAGATCATCACAAGACTCTACAAAAATATGCTCAACACAAGATTTGGTTGCTTGGAAGCAACATGGTTTTTCACATAATAATGTAGAATTCATGTGAGAGCATGTGCATGTGTGTGTATGAGGTTCAAAAAATTTTACCGATGTAACCATGACCTCATGAGCTATTTCTAGTTGAGCATATGATTCTACAATCTTTTCATGAGAACATTCAAGTTCATTGTAGTGAGATTGCAAAGCCATATGCTCACTAGTGAGCTTTTCCAGTTGAGTACTAAGCACTTGTTTTTCTTGTTCTAAGGATGCTACACAAGTAGATAAATCAGTAGCACAAACATAATCCTTAGACAAGATTTCATACTTACTGACCAAGGAGGCATGCGACAACTTGAGCTTTTCAAGTTCTTGAGTTAGAGCCTTGATGGTTCCAACTCTATGTAATTCATCTCTCTTGGTCTTCTTCTTCTTCTTTCTGCAAGCCATCAAGCACTTGGGTCCCTCACCATTAGATAATGAAGTACCAGAAGTGGATGGGGTGACACTTACAGCTTGAGCATCTTGAGCACATATGAGTGCAGCTTCCTGGGCAGAACCGGTCAGACCGGTTCCAGAAACCGGTCGGACCGGTTCCTCCAGGCAGACTGCACTCTCTTCCTTTTGCTCTTCTAACTTCTCGGCAAAAATCATCTGAGGCTCAAGGAGTGTTTCTGATGCAGTTGAGCACTTCTCAGATGATCCCTTGACTTCTTGCTCTTCATCATCACTTTCAAAATTTTCAAAAATCTCCGTGATGAGAGACCAAATGAGATGGGCATCTTTGCGAATTTCCCTTTTGCTAGAGATGATGTCCCATATATCTTTACAAACAGATCTTCGCAAGAAGTCAGTAACACAAGCATTGAGTTGCAAGCAAGCTATCTCCTTTTGAGTGACATTGGACTTACCAATGTTGTCAATATCAAACTTAGGAGATAGAACACTAGCAACTAAAATATGTTCTACTACAGGATCTATATTTCTAAGAGATGTATGAACATTAATGGCCCAAGAAGTATAGTTTGAGAAATCAAGCTCAAGGGGCTCAAAGAGTACCTCAATCGACATCTTTTCTCACGGCGGTTAAGCTAGGATGTGAGTCCTTGCTCTGATACCAATTGAAAGGACCTTGATGTCGCCTAGAGGGGGGGTGAATAGGCGTTTCTTCGAATTTCTGCAAATTACAAAACTGAAACCCAGCTGTCAGCACTGGAACCGGTCAGACCGGTTTCCTCTGACAGACAGGGAACAATAATGAAGAACAACTCCCTAACAATTCTAGCACAAACCACTTTGGACAACAAGCTTCACCAGGTGTTTTCAAGTATATTTATGAAGCTCCTGCACGCAGCACAAGTATACCAAAGTAGAGATATGCGGAATTACGAGTAAATGCTAGAATTGACAAATGTAAGTAAATGGAGACAAACACAAGGATTTGTTTACCGAAGTTCAGATTCACCACATGCACTAAGCAGCCACCAAGGCAAGGTGAATCCTAGTCTCCGTTGAGGTGCTCACGAAGAGCCGGGTTGTCACACCTAACTCTTTCCTCATCCAATCGACCACCAAGGGGATTGAGTTTACTTACTGATTTCCTCACAAGGAGGATGGGTGATACAAACTTCCGTGGCACAACCACACAAGGAATGTGTGCTCAACGGCGACGCCTAGCCGTCTAGGAGCAAAGCTCCAAGAGTAACAAATGCTTCACAAGTTGCTGGACGCCACCAAGAGTGCTCAAGATCAGATTGCTCACAATTAGCTCACACACAATTCTCTCTCAACCCAACTCAAAAATCTCACAAAGATTGCTCAAATCTCACAAAGAGAGGTTGGGGAGAGCTCAGCTGGCCTCAAGAAGGTATAAGGGACGCACAGAACCAGCAGCCCCTCAAAGAGGAGCTCTTGGGTATAAATACCCAACCCTTCCAAAACTAGCCGTTATTCTGTCAGACAAAACCGGTCAGACCGGTTTGCCAAACCGGTCAGACCGGTTTTCAAACTGAACTAGCCATTAGTCGCTCAGAGGCCATGAACCGGTCAGACCGGTCCCCAGAACCGGTCAGACCGGTTCTTGCCTGAAAACCCCACTAAGTTAGAATTCTAATGGTTAGACTCTCATGGGTTTGACTTTGAGCACTTTCAGTGAATGTCTATCAACCAATGTTGCATCCCTCTTGATAGTACGGCATACCTAAACTCAAGACATATAAATAAACATATTTCAACCACTTGAGCTTCCATTTTGATAATCATGCCAATACTTGAATATTCTTCACTTGAGGGCTTTCAACATTGTTCATCATCTTGATCAGATCAACCTTGAGCTAGTGACTTAGGATTTTCCACAACTTATGTTTGAGTTCACTTTAATCCATAAGCCACTTTCTTCATCAACCATAACATATATGCATTGCATTGCTTCTCTTGACAACACTTGGATATGATACTTCGAAACCCCCCGGATACTAGATACTTCACCTTAGCATTCACACATGGTCATAAGTCGTCACTTAGCCAAAGCTTGCTTAGTCCCTCGCTCTAGTCATCGCGATTTGTTTCTTCACCACTTACCCTTGCATCATCAAGTTAGCTTTGCTTTGCCATTGAATGAATTCCACTTGAAAGATTCTTCAAATGCTTGTTCTTGATTGATAAAGAATATCCATAATGCAAGCTTCCAATTGAAGACCAATATGTAACACATATGCTCATGTCCTTTTATCATTCATACAAGAAGTCTTGCCTATCATTCTTCTTTGTCAAATAAATCATCTCATATTCTTGAAGACCCACATAGCATATCTCCAAGTCATTGCTTCATTATTGCTTGTTTTGACTTGATAAAGAATATCCCATGAATTGCAAGCTTCCAACAATGAGACCAACGTATGTCACATAACCATATGTCCCTTCGGTGTACATACATGGAGCCTTGCAATTTCCACTTTGAATGATCCCTTCATATATCAACAAGCTTTCTCATAGATTGGAACCACATAGATATGTCTTGGTTGACTTGTCCATAATGTATCAACATACATGCTTGTCATTCATTATTTATGCACAAGGAGATCACACACTTGCTTGCCTTTCACATTATGAGCCAAATAACATTCATTTCATATATAATTAAATCATGATACTATGAATGTACCAACAACAACCTGCTCATAGTCTTAGACAAACAAGTTAGACCTTTAATCGTTTTGTCATTAAACTCACCAAAACCCACATGGAGGCCTAGATGCACTTTCAGGGGGGGGGGGGGGGGGGGGGGGGAAGTTCGGGGATGTCAGGTGGAGATGGGCGGGGGAGTGAATCGCCGGCGTTCGTGATGCTGCGGCAGGGGAGATGCAGAGCAGCGGTGTGTCGGGGGGTGATTCCGCCTGGGTCACCTGGGCCGGAGAGTCAAGGTCCGGCGGCCTAGATGGGCCACCAGACTCCAACTCGATCAGGCCCAAGCGGTCAGCAGCCAGGCCAGCAGAAGGGCCGTGCTCAGCCGATCGGCCGAAACCGGGCACAGTAGACCCCAGCCCGTAAACAAGGACCAGGCCTTCCAGCTCCCCCAAGCGATTTTCCACGACCTCCTCCTCTCCCGCCTCCGGGTCTTCCGCGCCGCCAGCCATGGTTCCCGAGTAACCCGGGCATGCGGGCGTCTCCAACGCTCCCTCGCTGGCCGCCGCGCCTTGATGACGGATGAGGGGCGTGAGCACGCGCATCTCGGTTCTCCCCACGGCCGCCACGGAAGTCGCGGACACCTCGGGACTAGACAGGTCCGTCTCGGAGCTGCCTCCAACCGACGCCAGAGGTCCGGCGTCATGAATGCCGGAGAACTCCCGCTCGGGTCGATCCGTTCTCTCTCGGTCCACCACGTGGCAACGTGGGCCAAGTCGAGAATGCTCTCTTTCTACTTGTCATCTGCAGTAAGAGATATATGTGATCGGATTGTTTCAATGCGTGAATACTCTCTAGCTGATGGTTACTCGGGTGATAAATATTATCTCATTTCTTTGCTGCATTATCACTCGTGTCTAGTTACTTTTCACTACTGATATCTGTTGTCACTATTTTAGAAATGTGTACTCCAGACCTTAGCAGAACAGTTTACATAATGGATCCTTTATTAAATTCAGTTAAGCATGTTACTTGAATAGGAGCTGTATTCTCCAATCTTGTAGTAATACTTTAGTATCACCATGTATGAGCTCACCGAAACTTATCATTATTGTATTTTACTCTAAACCTTGGATCAGTTGAGATTATAATTAGCATTTGAAAGGCCAGGCATGACTTATCACAAAGTTCAAATTGGCCCAATAAAACTACCAAGTATGTTGTCAGCATCGTTAGCTATCATCTCCTATACTATTCTGAGTGATTTATTAAGTATTCCCACAGTAAGACTGCATTATACTCAGATTTCTTGTTTCTTGGCAAGTGACCAGCCATATTTTTTGCTGCAGTAAAAAAACTGAATAGAAAATAAGTATAACATGTACAATATACTTTTTACAGAGGTATAGCATATACTTACTTTGCTCACTAGCGTTTTGCTTTAGGGTGTGTTTGGTTGCTAGCCACAAGTTGTCACACTTAACCTTAGGCAAGTGTGGCAAGTGTGGCTAAGAATTTTGAAGCCACAACTTGCCATGCCTAAGAGAATCTTGCCACACTTTTTTACTCTATGACAAGTGCAGCCCAAAAGAATCTTGTCTAAGTTTAGTTGCCAACCAAACACTAGCCATCTTGGTCAAACTTGCCTAAGGTTAGGTGTGGCAAAGTTTGGCAACCTAAGACTTTGCATCAGCTATGCATCCCTTATAATCACTAGACCAACAAAACTACCGTGTACGAAAGCCAAACAAATGGGTAGCCTTGTCATCGTCATTATTTATTGTCTCCTAAATATTCTTTGTGACTGATTAGGAGTAAGACTGATCTGAATCCTTATTTCATAACAAGTGATCTGGTCTGTATTGGTTTTTCTTTCCTTGAAGTAAATAATCCAGTCATATTGTGTGCTGCAATCAGGAACTGAATGGAAAATAAGCATAGCATGTCCATTCTTTTATGTTTATGGGACTGCCTTTTTCTTTGGTAGTGTTTGTACATGGAACGGTAGTAAAGAATGGACGTACGGTCACTGTTATGCGACGGGTGTATGACAGTCTTGCGGCTTCTTTTTTTCATCTCGTCAGAATGGACCAGACAGATAGCGAGCTTCGTTGTTCACCAACCTCCAATCCCGTCGCACTATACTCTCATCTCATGTTGAAATTGAACTTTGTTCGTTGGCCTTTTTGGAAAAAGTATTCCGTGTATTGGATGGTAATATCTGTGTATTTCTGGTCTTGTAAGTTTTTCACCTTGTTATTTCAAAAAAAAAGTTTTTCACCTTGTTTGTTAATCTGTGGGTGGACTTGTCTGAAATCAGAAAGGAATGTGGTTCTGCACAACGAGTTGATGGGCCCTAAAGTGGGTGGATGTTACGGTCCATGGCCAATGTTGTGGTTTCCCAGGCCCGGACCGAGCATTTGGGCGGGAAACCTGTGCCGCTGGGACGGTGAAACGCCAACGCCCAACGGGCAGCTCGCTCCCCACGTCCGTTCAACGCAAAGAAAACTTTCCCCTCCTCCCGTCCGCCGCAGTCCTGCCCGGTCGTACGGCCGTTCACACGACGCATCGGAAATGAAGGAGGACACGTCATAGTATGACATGTGGCCCCCAGAAAGCGACTCTGCTTTCATCTCGGCGCGACGGTGCCCACCGCCTGGCCACTAGCCACGGCCCATCGGAGGTGCGCCTAGTCCACGTACACCAGGTTTTAGAATGGCAAAAGCCGAACAGTGAGCGAGGTCCTCTTTAGTAGAACATGTCCACGGACGGATGGCTCCGTGAACCAACCCACACACCGCCTCGGCTTGACGGCTTCTCCGGTCCGCTGTCCGCACGACTCGCCCGTCTCTCTCTGCAGTCTCCACAAAACCCTCGTTCCCCTCCCCGCCGCCGCGCCGCGTCCGGCCGGCCTCCACCGCCACTGCCGCCTTGCTACCACACTCCTCCGAGATGCCGCCCCCGCTCCGCCGAGCGCTCTCCGCCGCCGTGTCCACCGCCCGCCTCCGCCGCGGCCTCTCCACGGGGGCCTCGATCCCTCCCTGGGCGATAATCCACCACACGAGGCTGGTCGATTCGCCGGAGCTAAGCTCTTCCCTCCTCCTCGCGGAGCCCCCGCGCACCTCGTCAATCCCTGGCTCCACCCCGAATCCGTCTGCTAAACCGTGGGCATCCTCGGCGGCATGGTCCGCGCCACGAGCGGCGACGGCCTCCTCCTCCTCCAGTGTGTGGATGGCACCACCACGGGTCAGAGCGTCTCCAAGTTCCGCGCCGCTAGGGAAGGCGAATTCCGCCTCGACATGGACCCCGACGGAGTAAAATTTGGTGCAGGAGTCCTGCAAACCTTCGCCCGTGCAGGACAGCGCCAGATGAGCGCCACGTGGATATCGTTGGCATCGGATATCTCTGGTTGCGCGCTTGCTTTAGCAGAGAAGCTCGGCTCGGCTCCATTCATTCGGATTTCCGCGGCTCGGCTCGGCTTTTGGGATGGATGAACGGAAGCCACGTATACCATTAATGAATGCAGCACAATATGATCGATCATAATAGCAAAACTAAGTACGACAAAGCACATGTAATTAGTACAATGGTGTTGCCAGGACAAATAAATCGATCCTAAATCCCATAGTCGGCCCTAATCAGTACAATCGAGAATGGTAGGGAAGCCATGCATACTAAACCCATAGAACGGATTATGAAGTAACGGTGTAACTCCGACAACCCAAAAACCCTAAAACCCAAACCCTAAATCCTAATCAGTACAACCGTGTATAGCAGGACAACATGATCGGCCTAATTAGTACATCCGAGTATAGCAAAGAAATCATGCATACTAAACCAATAGGACGGATTATCAAGTAATGGTGTAATCCCGACAACCCAAAACCCTAAAACCCAACCCCTAAACCCTAAAACCCAAAACCCTAAATCCTAAAACCCTAAAACCCAAACCCTAAACCCTAAAACCCAAAACCCTAAAACCCAAACCCTAAAACCCAAACCTAAAACCCAAACCCTAAACCCTAATCAGTACAACTATATATAGCAAGAAAACATGATCGGCCCTAATTAGTACATCCGAGTATGTCAGAGAAACCATGCATACTAAGCCCTATAGGACAGATTACACAGTAACAGTGTAGCCCCGACAACCCAAAACCCTAAAACTCAAACCTTAAACTCTAATCAGTACAACCGTGCATAGCAGGACAACATGATCGCCTCTAATCAGTACAACGAAGTATGACAGAGTAACAAGTTGACATCATAGCAGAACTCATAGATACTAAACCGTGAATGCCAAAAGAACTCGTTCATACATACTAGACCGCAAATTATAAGCAAGAAAATTAATAATCGCAACGTATTCGGTTCATTTGTTTGCTTGCCGAGCATCCTGTTTCCTTGCCGAGCAGCCCACAGCTTCTTAGCCTCAGCTAGCCAGTCAGCTAGCCTGAGGCTGTCCGCACTGGTCATCCTCTATATCCATCCTTTAAAAGGAATATTCCGTCCTAGTCATCTAAAACTCATCCTCTATACCAACTTCTCCTGCACCCGTCATACTCTAAATCCCATACTCTATCACAACCACCCTATATTTTATTCAACCATCCCAACTACCGTATCCTCTCTCTCCACTTTCTTTTCCTTTTCTTTTTTCTATCTCTTCCCACTTTTTCTTTCTTTCTTTTTTCCTTGTCTTTTATTATCTTTTATTTTTTTCTTTTTTTTACTCTTTTCTTTTTTCCTTTTTTCTTTTTTCCCTTTCCTTTTCTTTTTTCCCTTTTCTTTTTTTTCACCTTATCTCTTCGCACCCCCCACCCACCGCACACCAGTTCCACCGCCCCCTCCCTCCTTTCTCTCCCCGGCGGCCAGCAGAGCCCGGCCGGCCGGCGCTCCGCCGCCTCCCTCCCTCCCCTTCTCTCTCTGGCGTTGGACGGAGGCGGCCCGGCAGAGCTCGGTTCCTCAAGGTCGGGCCGGATTCGGCCCCCGGGCGGCAG
>QPGU01000615.1:30294-68424 GCA_004135705.1 Alloteropsis semialata | reverse complement strand
TTAAGACATAAGGTGCTAAACATCTATTTGTTTTTCCTAATACAAGAGGAGGTGAGAAAACCACTTTGAAATGAAGACAAGGGGAGTCCAAAGTGTCAATATAAGAGAATTAAGGAGGAGAATAAAAATAAAGAAGGAGAGGTCAACAAAAGCAATTTCAAGGTGAGGGATGAATGATCAAGGTAAAGCCATCAGCTTAAATGACTTGAATAGACAAGAATTGGGAATTAGCAATATCAAGACAAGGTAGGGATAAGTGATCATGAGTCAAGCATGAATAGTAAGCTATCAAGGAGGAGATAGAGAGTCAAGGGTTGGGAATAATAATCAGAAAGTTCAAGGACCAGTCTAGGAAAGTTCTGATATCAAGGAGAACATTAGGAAACGACCATTGCTATCTAGGCTTTCGTCCTACAGTCGATACAGCTCTGATACCACTTCTGTCACACCCGGTTTTAAGGACAAAACCGAATGATAGTCATATGTGCGTCAGGATCAAGTTTACACACATATGAGACTTCATCAGTGATAAACAATAGCAGTATCACGTAAAACAATACAAAAACTTACAACTTATCAGAGTTACAGCTTATCCTGGAAACGAAGGCTCCAACACTTCACAGGCAATCGACTGGGGGTTGCGTACGCCTAGCACCATCTTCAACGGCTTCACAACAGCTTCTGAGCAGCAGTAAGCAAGGATGAGTACACTTATGGTTGGTACTCAGCAAGGCCACAAGAAATAACCAGAATTTCCGATTCAATTCCATATTCAAGTTTATTAATCATGTGAGGGTCCAGGCCGCTCTTAACCGTGAGCACGGCTGTTATAACAGTTTTTATTACTCTGCAGAGTTTGTACACTTTCCCCACAAGCCGCGTAAAAGTTCAGAAGAACTTTGAACCCAACCATGCTGTGCTAGCCAGGCACAATACCACACTTCCGAGGTGTGATTGCATAGGGACGCTACGAGGCCTTTACAAAGAATCCCTCTATGTATGTGTTGGTCCCTGTCCAGACGGTTTCCAGAAGGCGCACCTTCTTTCCCCGCACATCCTACACAAACCTTTCCAGCCCAACATACACCCCCAACACAACATAGAGTTCATCTAATTAATTAGCCAAGACCAGAGCCATATAGTACTCGTGGTTGCACTGTTTTCCTGGGTGGTTCTCCATGTTCCAATTAACATCATCATGATATATTATAAGCACAGATAGAAAGATGGTTAGGGACACTTGCCTTTCTCCAACGTAAAGTTACTCTTACTGCTTGTCAGCTCTTGCTCACTTTGGAATTCTTGATCTTGCACGAACAGCGATCCTTCTACTCGAAGCAAACATCGGCACGACATACAAAGCAAACAAATAAAAACTACTAAGAACAATACAGCAAACAATACTAAAAGTACAGAACAAGCACCTTAAACTATAGAGCATGCAAAGACGATCGCGTGGACGCGAAAATCGCCCAAAACGGATTTAAAACGACGAAACTACGCTAGTTACAAGATTGCAGGGACCTATATGCAATTAAACTAAAGTCTGCGTACTGTTTTGATAAAAACCGAGGGCACAAACATAAATAACCATAGATCTCAGGGGCTAGCAAGTGATTTGACCATGAAAAGGACGGCGGGTTGGATTATTCAAAAGATCAGGGGCCTAAACAGAAAGTATAAGGGCATATGTATGAATACTTTCTACTGCATATGGACTGCGGATTGAATATGATAAAACAGAGGGTCTCTTTAACAAAATAGCCGGCGACCGGCGGTTTGACCCCTGGTTGACCGGTACGCTAGATGTGATCTGGACCCTTGATTCTAGATCGGGCGGTGGAAATCAAAAAGGGGCGCCGGTGACCCTTTGACACGGCGGCGCCGCCGCGAACCGTGGCGGGGGATCGCCGGCGAGGGCGTTGCCGGCGCTATGGTGCACTAGGACTTGAACAAATGGCATGGGGATCATCAGTGGGGCACGGCGAGCTCACCAAGGATGGTCCGGTCGTCGATTGAGGGCCGGAGAAGGGTCGGCGACGAAGAACGGCGGCGGTGAGCTCGGGTGAACGGCGAAGAAAGCGTCCCGGCGGCTTCCTCGGCTCTTGGTCGTCGGAATAGGGCTCCGGGGGTTCCTGTGATCGAGCAGAGAGAGTCAAGGGAAGCCCGGCGTGATTAAAACAAGGCGGTGGCGCAACCGAACCTTGACGGCGGCGAGGATGAGCTCCGACGGCAAATCGGCGCACGAGAGAGGTGGATGAGGGGTCTGGAGTGTGTGCGCGCGAGGAGGGAGCTTGGTCGGGTTTTATAGGGGCCGAGAGGGAAAGAGAGGGCTCGGCTCGGGGAGGAATTGAAGAGGAGCGCGGGAGGTCCGGCCATTGATGGCTTTGAAAGCTCGGGCGCCCGTTGCAGAGGGAGTAAAGGAGAGAGTGAGGGCGTCCGGGGCGGCTCGGGTTGAAGGCGCAGTGAAGGGGCTTGAAGAGGGGGAGGGAAACGCGGGTGCGCGGTCGTGGGGCGGAGATCGTGGGCGCGCGCGCGGTGGACGGCGGCTCGGTCGGGCGAGCGGCTGGAGGAAGGAGGAGGTGCCGACAGGTGGGGTCGGGCCGGCAGTGAGAGAACGGGAGAGTGCGGGCGTGAAAGAGGAGAAGGGCCGAGTGGGCCGGGAGTTGGGCCGTTGGCCGGCGGGGAAAGGAAAAGAAGGAGAAGGGAGTTTGGGCTGGGCCAAAAGGAGAAAAAGAAAGGGAGGGAAAAGGAAATAGATTTGATATTTGTTTGAATTTGGATTTGGATGAATTTGATAGGAGTTTGACTTGGGATTTGAATTTGAGAGGATTTTGAGATTGGATGAGAATTTGTATTGGGACAAGAATTTACAAACAACTCAAACAAAAACAATGCAAAGAGCATGAATGCAACAACCTCATTTAATTTAAAAAAACAACCAATTATTTTCCTATACTAAATTCCCTGTCAACAAAATAAATGTTGGACAAATTTTAAAATTATAAAAAAAACGTTGTTTTATTTGTTCTTCTATTCACATCCTGAAATTGAAAATTTCAGGGTGTGACATAGGCCCATGGCCCATCTCCAACAGTAACCCATCAGCTATTTGATCTTGGCAGGTACAACAAGACCCAATAGCTACTTCTATGAAAAGAGGCCTAACTATAACTCAATGCCAGCTATAACTCAATGCCAGACTGCAAGGAAGTGCCCTTCGCAACCATCCGAGTGCGCCTCACTAAAAACTCCATCCCAAAAACCCAGTGGGAAAAACTCCATCCCAAAAACCTAGTGGGAAAAAGGGGATGGAGAAAAGAGCACGCTCGAACTCGGGTTTACATAAGTGTCAACTTCTAGATAATAGTATCCTCGGGTGTCTTCTTGTTGAGCTTCGATCTTGCAGACAGCTTCATTCTGGAGATTTGATCAGCAATTGCTTAATGTGTGGACTTTCACAACGAGGTTTATCTCAAGTGAGGACCTTCGCTCGACGATGGTTGCTTCTCTAGTGCAGATGTAGATGAAGTAGTCGAAGTAGTGGTTGATAGTTGCCACGTCTTTAAGCTTTCAATCACGAGCGCCAGACAAAACTGTCTTCTAGGATGGACTGACCCTCCAGTACACCCTCAGCCCCTCTTGGCTAGTGTTCGTGAGTGAAGCTTCATGTAGTAGTCGAAGTAGTTGTAGTAGCGGTAGAGGCAAAGTCGGTGACTCTGACGAAGGTGGAGGCGAGCCCTTGTTGCCGAAGCTAAGGCAGAGACGAGGTCAATGTTGTCATCGAAGGTGACAATGAGCCCCTCTTGCCGAAGCCGAGGTGGGGGCAAAGTCGATCATGTCGCCGATGTTCACGGTGAGTCCCTCGAGTCGAAGCTGCAACATGTGTTTGTCACCTTGATAACCATAATATGCCGATGAGGCGTTTTAACAAAGAGATGTTGAATTCTTGGTAAAGTCTTGAGTTGCATCAGGAGTATTTTTTTTATTTTACGAGGAAGGAGCCACGCTGGACCCAGTGGAGGCCTTTGTTGCGTGGGTTTCATGCATAATGATACGTTTTGCTCTTCTGCTGAGATAAAGACGTAGCTGCAACTTGATGATTAGTTCAACGCCTGTGGGAAGCAACCGGCGAACTATAGGTTCGAGGGTCCACCAAACTATGTTTTTTTGCAGAATTTTAGCGGTTGGTAGATTGTTTATCTCGTTGTAGAGTATGCAGCTTGGATTTCAAAATTTGTGAAAACTTACCTTACTTCTTGAGTTCTTCCTGTGTGTGCGTACTTAATGAGCCTCCAAAAACCTCCATCCGCTAGAGATGCAGTCCTAATGTCATTAATTACCTTCATTTTAATATTTGATCAGTAGATTACCTTCTGTTCAGCAGGCCGTAGGGCGCTCAAGAACTGAATCGAAGCAGGTCTTAACGTGCTCAAGAGTTGACTCGAAGGTAAACAAAAGGCAAAAAAAAAAGGTCAACCGGCCGGAGAGGTGCCGGCATTACCTTCCTTCGGTGTCGTGTTTTCGTGACTCCCGCAGGCGCTGTCATGATGATCGTTGCTGGGTGCCAGGCGACCGCGACAGCCGGCATGCTCTGTTCCTCATTGCTTCGGTTTTCAAGGATATTGGAGGTTGTTTTTTTTTTCTTGCAGCGTCATTCGAATTGGAGTGTCAAATTGAAGGTGATGATGGAGCCCCATAGGCTATGTACATGTAATTGAGAATGTCCCTTTGCCGTGTGCCCGATCGTTTGCTCACGGCAAAGGTTGAAGCACACGGTAGTGACCCGATTTCCGGTAGTGACACACGTAAGTGCAAACGTAAGTGCAACATGAGTGATGGAGCTTGATGTAACTCATCTGGTTTTGAAGGCGACGCATGCATGCATACCTTAATTCCAATGTGTGTGGCGTTTAGCCTGTGAGGCTGTGACCGTGGTGGCTTCGTTTGGGCTTCATGCATATGTTAGGTGGTGCATGCTTGGTGCCTGTATGCGTGGAGCTTTGCTTGTGGTTGGTATGCATGTTTAGGCGGCAACTTGTTGCTTTAATATGCTTGCTTGTGATTGTTGGCGTCGTCGCTGGACGAGTGAAGCTGGCGGCTTCGCTATGGACTCCCTGTACAATATGGCAGACTTGCATGCGATTGAGCTGCTTAATGGCATGGCTCTGCATGCGTTTTAGAGTCTGGGAGCTTCCCGTGTTCAGATTGGGAGGGAAATTTTTTGCACTTTATTTTGACCACTAATTAGGGGTATTAAATAAAGTCAGTTTACAAAATTACCTCCATAACCCCCTGTCAAATTCGCGAGACGAGTCTAATGAAGCCTTTGACCACATGATTAGAGAATGATTACTGTAACATTACTGTAGCAAATCATGGATTTCGTTAGATTCGTCGCGCAAAGTTGCACTCATCTGTGAAAGAGGTTTTGTAAATAGACTTCATTTAATACTTCATGCATGCAAGATTCCTTAGGGACAATTTTTTTATCCTTCCATTTGAACACGGCCACAAAGCTGACATTAATTGAGGATGGTCGCGGCTTGTGCCAAGAAGATAAAATAGAAAAGACATCCGGGCCATAAAAATCATAGCCACAAGAATAGAGTGGACCATGTCTTGGAAGAACAAAGGTAAGATTAGGGGTTCGAAGTAGTGGTCACCATGTGCTGCTGATAATAACAGAAAAACACAATTGCTGATTGTTGTGCTCTGCGCGTGTGCTAAAAATTAAAAACATGAGATGATCACATGGAATCAGAGGTGCGTGCAAAGCTGTATCGATCAATTGGCCACAGGATACTAATCGGTGAAAGAATTCAGACTAGCATGAATTGATGAACAGACCAATAATCAATTGCCACGGACAGATGGACTCAGTGACTCACGAATAGTCGGAGATGGCGCAGGGAGACGCTCGGAGGAGCGACGGAGCCTCCGACCGGACGTCCCGGCCCGCGGCTGCGCGTGCGCTGTGCGCGTGAATCGCCGGCGAGCAACAGCGAGTGCCGCGCCGAGCCGCCAAGGCGCAGATACAGAAAGCGGAGCGTGACAGACGAAATAAAATTGGAAGGTGGACCGGTATATTAGAATTTGGGAGTTGGAACGATATCGCCAGAGCCCAGACTGGAATACTGGATACGCCCGTCACATCGTTTCAGCGTATCGCATTTGGCTTTTTGCCCCTTTGCATGGCCTCGTCGGTTACGTAAATCACCGTAGCGTCATGGCGTCCAGGGCCGGCTTTATAATTTTAAGGGCGTACTAGCAAACTATAAATTATGGATCCCTTAGACTAAATTTTTTTATTTGTAATCTATGCTATAAAGAGGGAGAGATTTGATGTCAAATCCTACACAACCATAAACCTACCCTCACCTCACTAACCATCCTTTTGGGCCCACGTAGCAGGTAGGACGAAGACCAAAAGGGGGGGTGGAGAACGGTTTTGCCTTGTTTCCCGTGAAAATCTGCGATTATACTCGGATTTTTTGTCACCTAGGCGAGGAGCGTACCCACCGGGCCCACTGCAGCCCTCCTAATAAAGTAATCATCGCTAATGACTGCTAAAATAATTGTGGTGTCCCTGCCCAAAATCTCGCCCTTAATACTGCACGCGTGATTAATGCCCTTCCTTCCGAGTCTATACTATAAAGAGGGAGAGATTTGATGTCAAATTCTACACAACCATAAACCTACCCTCACCTCACTAACCATCCTTTTGGGCCCACGTAGCAGGTAGGACGAAGACCAAAAGGGGGGGGAGAGAACGGTTTTGCCTTGTTTCCCCGTGAAAAACTGCGATTATACTCGGATTTTTTGTCACCTAGGCGAGGAGCGTACCCACCGAGCCCACTGCAGCCCTCCTAATAAAGTAATCATCGCTAATGACTGCTAAAATAATTGTGATGTCCCTGCCCAAAATCTCGCCCTTAATACTGCACGCGTGATTAATGCCCTTCCTTCCGAGGCAAGGAAAGTCAAGTAATCATCGCTAATGACTGCTAAAATAATTGCGGTGTCCCTGCCCAAAATCTCGCCCTTAATACTGCACGCGTGATTAATGCCCTTCCTTCCGAGGCAAGAAAAGACACCACCGACCATGTATGGGCTATAAGAAGGACCTATTCCTTGGCATCCACCTCGCTGCTTTCACGGGCATGGCAGGCGCCCGTCGGCGAGGGACGTGGTGAGTGGAGGGCGCCGCCACCGGAGCACCACACGCATAAACAAGAGCAGCTGCACCATGCCCTCTCTGTGGCCCGCCGCTTGAGGCCGCTATGAACTCGTCGTGGCCCCTCTGCTTGGGTTCGCCAGATGCTGCCGCCCATCGCTCAACCGGGCCGCCTTAGATGCTGCACCCTCGCCGGCCCCTCCACTCGCATCCGGGAACAGGGGCTTGACGACATCGCGAGGTGGTGCAGCGTCACGATCGGCGCCACCGGGTGCAACGCGAGGAGGCCCAGCAAGTCGCCGTACACGTCGTACTGGTGGAACCCCGGGTGCTTGGTGAGCGGCACGCCCAGCTCCGCCATGCACGCGTGTGGATCCGATCGTCGCTACCGTAGAGCGCCGGGTAGCGGCGGAGGCAGCCGTCCTGCATCCTCGAGAGCGCCTCGGCGAGCGGGCAGCTGATGGCGAAGCCGCCGCCGCCGTACGCCATGCCGTAGGAGAAGTAGAGCTAGCGGTGGTCGAACTGGTTGAGCATGGTGAGGAGGTTGTTGGGGAAGAAGACGGTGTCGTCGTCGCCCATGACGAACCAGCGCACCCCGGGGATACAGACAACCTCCTATATTTCCTTTATGCACAGGTTTTTCCATAACTACTTGAAAGTCAAACACTTTCAAAGTGAATGGATGGATAGTTCAAAATATCTTGATATTGATGTTATATTTTTAAAGAAAAAATGATCTATTCTCACGCTAGGCATTTGCAATTTTTTTTTGTCACAAGGAATAATTAATTTAAGAAAGTTTATATCATTAGCACGAGAAACAAAAATTCAACTGTGACCTGTGCAGTCAGTTCTTAGACATGAACGGGAGGGAGAGAGAGGGGGGAGGGAGGGAGGAATTATGGTATGGATTAAGCTATTATGTTATTGAATAGTTCTAATAATGTAATGATAAATTATACGCTTTATTGGTTTTTTAAATATACTCTTGTCATATGTACTATTATTTACTTTATTTTTATGAATTTAAATTTAAATTTTGATTTGCTAAGTTTTTTTAAAACACGTGTCTGGGCACGTGCATCTTCACTAGTACGATGAAAGGAGACAATAGTACTAATCACTATCAGAAAACGCTCTATCGGTCACCCATCATAGGTACCGGTTGTTTAGGGCCTAGTACCAATGTTTGCATTTGTACCAGGTCCAATAATGGCTAGAAAAAATGTTCACTCATAGGTACCGGTTGGTGGCACCAACCGGTACCAATAGGCTCACATAGGTACCGGTTGGTGGCACCAACCGGTACCTATGAGCCGCGGAGCCTTTGGTACTAGTTGGTGGCACCAGCCGGTACCTTTGAGTGCCTCATTGGTACAGGTTGGTGCCACCAACCGGTACCAATGAGGCTCTGCGTATATAGCCCCTTCTTCCTCCCCCAGCCCGAGCCATGGCTCATTTCTTCATCCTCCATTGAGCTCGGGTTGGGGCAGGTCATGCCCGATTTTTCCATAACTTTTGGAGATTCTGCAATCCAAGTCCGCTAGAAGGTTAGCGACTTCATCCTCTCTCTTTTGACGATTAGCATGGTCTATTTCATGCTCTGTGTTTGGAGTAATTGAGTTTTTTGTGGAATGGATAGGAATAAGAGATTTTAGAGTTATAGATCAATTTTATTATGATTTTGTGGTAGAGGTGAACCATATAGATAGTTGTTGCATGTGTAGATATGATGCTCCAACTTTTTGGCATTGTTTAGATTTTTTGATTATTTGTATAAACTTTAAATGATTATCATATTTAGGCTAATTATGTTTTTTACATATTATATATGATATTAATTGTAAAGTTCATAATTTTTTTAGAGGCTTCAAATGATGTTCATATTTAGGGTTATTACGAATTTTAGATTTTTAGAGTATATAAATGATATTCTTATTTATGCTTATTATGAATTTTAGAGATTATAGATGATATTCATATTTAGACTTATTAATTATGAACTTTAGAATTAGATCTTTTAGAGGCTTCAAATGATCATATTTAGGGTTATTATGAATTTTAGATTTTTAGAGACTATAAATGATATTCATATTGGGGCTGAATTTTTTGTTGTATTTTGTGAATAGATGAATCGACAATGGATGTACAACACGGATAGACGCTCATCTGACTTCATTAATGGCGTTCATCAATTCCTCGACGTGGCAGAGGCTAACTCGACCTCGGGTTTTATATGCTGTCCATGCAAGGTCTGTGAGAATAACAAGGATTATCACATCTCAAACAACTTGTGCATATGTGTGTGTATATATATATATATATATATATATATATATATATATATATATATATAGCTGTGATAATTTCAATTGCGTGAAAGATTGTGTAAGACATATGATGCATACGTACACATGTAGATGAATTGCATCTAATAAACAAAAACATCAAATATTTAAAAAAGAAGAAAACACCCTTTGGTACCGGTTGGTGTTACCAACCGGTACTAATGGCACTCATAGGTACCGGTTCTGCACCTGGTACCAAAGACCGAAGCCTTTAGTCTCGGTTGTGCGGTACCGGTTGCAGAATCGGTACCTATGAGGGTTACCACCCGGTACTGATAGCGAGTTTTCCAGTAGTAAATGAAATATATTTATTTCTTGAAGAACACTATTAATAGTACAAGCTAAAAAATCGACAAAATAAAAGTAGCATGGTTACCTCAAATAATAACTAAACCACATGACTCCATCGACAATGATGCCTCACTCCTTCATAATGAAACTCTTTTGGGCATTTCTTGATGCAAAATCATTAAGAACACTATCAAAATCGATGTTTTTCAAGATATCTTTCTCAATGCTGCACATAGCCAAGTCATTCAATCTTTCTTATAACATAGTTGACCTCAAAACAATTTTTATGTATTTTCAATTTTGAGAAACTTCTTTCAACTTAGGCTACAATCACAGGTACAGTTAAGAGGATCTGATATGCAACAGAGACATTTGGATAGCAATCTATAGTTGTAACAAACTGAAGAATCTCAGATGCTGACATAAAATCATCTGGTAAAGTTACTTGCAGTACTTTTAATTTATAGAAAAATCATCTACATCAACATGTGATGAGCCGTCATGAGAAAAAAACTTATGCAAAATGAAAGCAATGTTTTAGAGCACCCGGCATATGCTTCTTTGGCAACATCAGAACCTAAATTATAAAGTAAAGTAAATGAGAGACATTAGCATTAAAAAACCAAGACAAGCATGATCCACTGATCTGATGACCGTCGCTAGAGGCTTAGGGCCTGTACCTGGACTACTGGAGACCGGACCAGGAACGGGCGTCCAGCGTCACGCGTCCGGCATCCGACATCACGACGTCTAGCGAGGGGCGGAGGGGCCTATGGAGTCTTCGCAGGCACACGCAGATCAGTGCCGCGCCACCGCCCTCCAGACTCTAGTCGAAACGATTCGATTTCGATGCCTATGTTTAAATTGTCGAGCTATACGCGTGTACATGAAGACGTCTTCCTTTCCATCTGTCAGCGACAAGAGGCCTAGTAGCTAGTGTCTAGCGATCGGAGCTGCACGTTAGTTCTGCAATTCTACATATACCATCTCGTAGGCTACACATGCTCTTGGGCCCCCTCTCCCATGGCCCCCCAACCATTGCCTCGGCTGCATGGCCCAAGAGCCGGCCCTGATGGCGTCATAGCATTGTACACTTGTACTCTGAGACTCTACTATACCTGCATAGATGTATATACCTGAGGAGGGGCCCCTTCGAATCGGGGGCCCTGGGCGGCCGCCCCTCTTGCCCCCCTTCTCCCCCAGGTCGGCACTGCAACAATGTCTATAGGTTATCCAAGGCGCTTTATGGTCTCAAACAAACTCCTAGAGCATGGTATGAGTGCTTTCGAGACTTCCTCATCTCAAGGGGTTTCAAGATTGGCAAATTTGACACAACACTATTCACAAAGAAGATCTCTTCATTTGTCAAGTATATGTTGATGATATTATCTTTGATTCAACAAATGAAGACTTTTGCAAAGAGTTTGGTGATATGATGTCAAGGGAGTTCGAGATGTCTATGATTGGAGAGATCACATTCTTCCTTGGGTTTCAAATCAAGCAACTTGAAGAAGGGACTTTCATTTGTCAAGAAAAACATACCAAAGACCTTCTCAAATGTTTCAAGATAGAAGATTGCAAGGGCATCTCTACACCAATGGCTACAAATGGACATCTTGATCTACTAGATGAGGGAGGAAACCAGGTTGATCCAACTCTCTACCGTTCTATGATTGGTAGTTTGTTATATCTTGCCGCATCTAGGCCTGATATCATGTTTAGTGCTTGTATGTGCGCTAGATTCCAAGCCAATCCTAAGGAGGTACACTTAGTAGCCATGAAAAGAAACTACTAGGTGCCTCAAACTCACACCAAGCATTGGCCTTTGGTATCCCAAAGGAGCTAGATTTCAACTCGTTGGCTATTCTGATTCGGATTATGCAGGTTGCAAGGTTGATAGGAAAAGAACCTCCGGAGGGTTCCAATTGCTTGGTAGATCACTTGTTTCTTGGTCCTCTAAGAAACAAAATAGTGTTGCCTTGTCGACCGCCGAAGCCGAGTATATAGCCGCCGGTTCTTGTTGTGCTCAAATCCTTTACATGAAACAAACCCTTCTAGACTATGTAATAGTTCTAGAAAGGGTACCTTTGTTGTGTGACAACGAAAGTGTGGTTAAGCTTGCTAACAACCCGGTTCAACACTCAAGAACAAAGAACATTAGTATTCACCATCACTTCCTTAGAGATCATGTTGCTAAGAATGACATTTCACTAGAAGGTGTAAGGACGGAAGATCAATTGGCGGATATCTTCACAAAGCCCCTAGATGAGAGGACGTTTTCTAGGTTGAGGAATGAGCTCAATGTGCTTGATTTCGCTAACTTCAACTAACTTGCTAGTCTAGGTTTGTTGTGTGCTTGCATTACATTTGTATAACTTGTCATATGCATTAGGTGCTTGTCTAACTCTTGCAAGATAGTGATGAGATAGGAAAGGTTGGAGCCATTTGGTCTCTTGGTTGCTCTGGACTCGGGTGAGGCTCATCATCGTGAACAAGCTTGCAAGGGGATCAAATAGGACAAGATAGATTTAAATTTATGTCTTAAATTCTTGTCTTGCATTTGCATGCATATGCATGGTTGCTGTTTTTGTCATTTTGTTGGCATTTGGTTGTGGCACGCACTTAGGGGGAGATTTCTTTGGGTGTGTTTGGTTGAGCTGTAGATTTTGAAAAAGTAGCTGTGAGCTGTGGCCTGTAAAAAAGTAGCTGTGAGATGTGGGTTGTGGACTGTCTAAAAGCTGTTTGGTGGAACAGTTGTGGTTTTTGGGACTACAGGAAGGAGACGCGAGCGGACATGAGGAAAAAAGAAAACGAACCGGTACGTAACTTATAAGCGGCAGATGGGTAATTTTTGGACCCAAAAGCCAGCAAAAGCAAGGGGGTGAGATGCTTTTGGATTTACAACTGGCAAAAGTTGGCTTTGGCAAAAGCATCTATGGGCTTTTGGCCCCTTTGGTTCAGCTTTTGGCTTTTGGAAGCAAAATCCACAGCTAAAAGCTCAACCAAACGCACCCTTTGTCTTTGACAATTTTTGAAACTCCTAGGTGTGTGGTGCCCTTCTATGCTTTGGCTTTGGTTTTCTATTAAAAAATGTCTATTCTAGCCTATGGCAAAATATTGAAAATATTTTCAAATGAGGGTTTGAGAGAGGTTCCTTTGTCTCAGTCCAAGAATGTGTTTATTTGCCTCTTGTTAGACTCTTGGACATGAGATAAGTAGTAGTTCAACAAATTCCAATTCAAAATCTACTTAGAAAGTGCAGTTTCTGCTTTGATAGTGAGTGGCGGTGCCTAATGGAATAGCCACCACTATAATCGGTGCCCAGAAGATTTAAGTTGGTTTGCTACTGGAATGACAGACTATTGTGGTGCCTGTCAAACATCTTTGACCGTAGTAGTCGGTGGTCTGTGTCTGATAACCCTGTCTCCATCAAAATCACAGTAAATTGCGGTGCTAGCTTAAGCAATGACTGCACCAGTCGGAGCTCCACCTCAAATCTAAAATTTTTCTCTGGTTTTACCGACTATTGTGGTGCTTCACTTATTTTACTCGACCGCAATAATCGGTGGTTGCTTGTTCATGGGCTTTACCTCCTGGCCACATTATTTGTGGTGGATTCTCTTCCCTGACCGCAATAATTGGTCGTCTAGGGTTTTTACTCAGATCTGGATCGTCCATCTTTTCACCATTTGATCTCGGCCATCCGCTCACTCTTAACCCTAACCGCCGCCCTTCATAGTGAAATCCCCAAATCACTTTTTCTCCGTGGGCTGCCTCTCTCTCTCTCTCTCTCTCTCTCCCGCGCATCCGATAGCCGCCGGCCGCCCTCCTCACCGCACACCGCCGTCGTACTTGCCCTACACGCGCACGCCCCTTCATGGCCACCTCTCCACGCCGCGTGCCGCTGCCCACTGTAGCTCTCGCACGCGCACACATCTCCACGGCCTCCACTTCGCCGCTGTGAGTCGCCGCCGCCGCATCCGTGCACCACCGCAGCCACATCACCGCCGAGCGTCACAACCGTATACCCTCTACGCGCCTGTGCTGTGGCCAACCACTGCTGCTCGTGCCCCTGGCGCCCCATTGCTCACCCTCCTGATTCTTCTCCCTCAGCAGTGGTCCTCTCAAGGTGATTTCCAAATCCTTTTGCTCATGTTCTTCGTCATGCCACACTTGATTGATGGATGTTGTAAGAATTCAAATATGGTGTGTGCTCTAAGTGTGCCATGGATGGATTGTGATTTCAGTGGACTTTCACTCCAAATTGTGGATGAATGTTGTCACATAAGGTTGAGTGGATGTGAACATATGGATGATCTAAATGTGATCTGCTCATTAACTTTTTCCTTAACCCTATGCCATATTGCCAAACTCCATGGCCATGTGATTTTGCAATTTCATCACGTTTTGTACATTGCAATGTTATATATTTGTCACCCCTAGAGCTTGTGCTTCCTGTTATGCTTCATGTCTCTTACCTGTGCTCTCTTCTCAAGCCTATGCCAATATCATTTATCCTTCAATGCTTGGCCATGAACATGCTTGTTACTAGAGTTGGTGCTTAAATGTCATATTCCATCAAATTCATGTCCAAATCAAATGCTCTAGTATATGTCTCATTTTCATGATCATGCCTTATATATCATAGGTTTTACTCATTTTTTGAGCTCTTACCTACTCATGCCCATAAGACTCCCTCTAGATTAAATTGCTTATTAATATGTATGTATCTCTCTCTGTTTCTATGTGTGCAGGGTGTTCTTGGGATTTCAATGACAGCTATGGCAGTGGCTTGACAGGTTCAGTGGCAGTTGCTTAAGGCCAAGCCTCGGGTACTTTCTAGACATTGAGGCCAAGCCTCAACCAAGGTCCATGTCAGGGGGGTTTGACAGGGTTAGTGGATTTCTTGCAGTGCAGGCAGTTTAGTAGCAGTGGTTTTCTTGTAGCGCAATGGCAGTTCTCTCTCAGTGCAGTGATGGCTAGGACCAAGACTGCAGCTCCCATCAGTGGTGGAGATGAGCCCCCCTCCCCCTCGCCGTATTCTTCCCTTCCCCCAAGCCTCAGAAAAAGAAGAAGAAGGGCGGTCTAGATGACTGGAGGACTACTCTTCAGGTTGTGGCAGCGCAGGAACGCATTGAGGCTAGAGGCCATGCAGCTCAGTTCAGCATTCGTGACCAGTCCGGGTCACCAGTTGCTCCAGAGGGTCCTCGCCTGCTCCTCTTCGCCGCTCAGGTCGCACCCGTGTGCAGGTTGCCTCTCCTCCTCCCCAGCAGCAGAGCTCCCGTCCGGCCACTTCTTCCGGAAGTAGAAGGAAGCGTACTCCGTCCTCGTCACTGTCCGGTTCAGAGGAGCCAAAGTCTGGATCTTCAGAGTCAAATGTTCAGCCAGAGCTTCCCTCTGTTCAAGATGTCACCAGGGCATCCTCCGGGCAGATTTGGCGTCTCCAGATGGAGGATGAGACGCGATGGTTCCCAGCTCGCCATCAGATGGGCTATTCTCTCACGCCTTTGCAGCGGCTATTCTCTCACGCTTTCAGCACCGCTTGTGTGAAGTTGTACCCCTTTCACCGGCGGATGGTCATTGCCCATATTGCCAGAGTCATGCCTGTTGCAGTAGATGTGCTTGAGTCATACTTCTCCTTCAAGCCAGGTCTGTTGGAGCTTTTCACAATCGTGACCCAATACAATCTAGATTGGGTGTATCTTCTACGTCACTCTATGGATGCCATTGGATCGATCATATATCACATTCATGTTCAGAGGCAAGAAGTTCACTTTGAGGAGACGTGACCTCACACTTGTTTTAGTTGCCGCTCGAGGGTGACAGACTTCACGAAAGGTGCTACCCCAATACCATTCCTACCCGATGTCCTCTCTCCAGTGGGGTTCTGCCACCTTCCACAGAGCTTGTGTCACCCTTCTTCCGGCAGTCGTTTGGGCCAGTGTCTCCACGGCACCCGTTTGACTTGACACTGCTTGCCTCAGTGATCTTGGAGGCACTTCGTCGTTCCTTGCACCCCAGGTCAGGGAACCGGGAAACTTTGACATCCTTGCAGCAGTAGCTACTTGCTCACATCATTCAGCCTGACCATTCGACATGATTGATTTTCTGCTGGCCGAGATTTAGGACGTCATCTCTGATGGGATGAAGGTTGGCCGCAGCCTGCCCAATGCTCATATCATCACACATCTTCTAACACACCTGGCAGGGTTAGTTGAGGACAACCTGTCCATGCTCGAGGATTGCTCCTCATACCCGGATTACAAGGCCGCTAAGCCTAATGACCATGTAGAGGACAGAGGCCAATAGCAATTATTAGACAGGAAGTTCCTCCAGAGCAGCAGGCAGCACAGGCAGACGAGGACCAGGCCCTTAGAGAGGCAGAGCACGCATCAGGACTTGCTGCACTACTCGACAGCTCTGACCTCTTTGAGGAGGATAGCTCTGACTCGGACTGCATCACTCCTGTCTCACCACCATTCCAAGGAGCTCATGACACAGCAGGTTCTGGTTTTGTTGACCCCCAGCTCCAGACATCCCTTCGTCCATCCCAACTTCAGCTCCTGCAGTGGCAGCCCCAGCTCCTCCAGCTATGCCAGATTTCAGGGCCATTGCAGACTCTATTCAGGCTCTCGGTCAGACGGTGTTCAGCATTCACGCTGCTCAGACAACCAAGGATGAGAAGTATGACCACCGGTTTGCTTCCATTCTTGAGCAGCAGCAGAGGATGTTTGAGGAGCAGCGACGTCTAGCCGATGTGTAGGAGGAGCAGAGTCGTCAGAATGAGCTCTACTTTCAGTTACTCTTTCAGCAGTGCGGCATTCAGATGCCATCACTTCCGTCGACTCCAGCTCCAGCACTGCCTCAGATTCTTCAGAGTCCGGTTGTGCCTCCGATTGCTCTAGTTTCGCTGTTTCAGCTCGTTGCTAGTGTTGGTGGGTTCATATCCCCACCTCCGGTGTTCGATTCTCCACTACCTCACATTTTGACTCAGTTCTCGACACCAGAGACTTCTTTGCTGGATGGGTTCAATAGTTCAGCTGCTCAGTCTACTCCAGCTTCAGCATTCGCCTCAGTGCCAACTGTTACTTCCACTGTGTCCAGATCCCTTGAGGCCTCCTACTCACAGCTGACCAGCGAGAGCACACCAGACCAGCAACAACTTCTCTCAGAGACAGCAGAACAGCAACAGTAGCCCGACGACTAGACACTCGCAACTCCAGTGACGTCAGACTCGACAGTGGTCACTGCAGAGGTCGTCGACCATTCTCTAGCTCCCGAGACTCAGACTGTAGGTGCAAACATAGATGACCCAGTTGCAGCAGCTTTGAGTGTGATGACTCCGTTTCCCGAGGACACCACTGTGCAGACTGCTCCCGTTCTAGATGCTTAGACATTTTTGGTGCTAGACGCCAATGGGGGAGAGGTTTGGGAGATGTGAAAGTTAGAGAGGGCTTGTAGTATAGTCTTTTGGATCTTTGATGTGAACTTTCATACATCATATTTACTTTTATGCATTTGCACTTTGGCTTGCTACTTTGGTTGATCACATGTACTTGTGCTTTATTAAATAAATATATGCCATGTCATGCTTTGGTTGCCAATGTTCTTGTCCTTTATATCCTTTTCATATGCATTGTTTCGTTATTCCCATCTCTTTTATTCACAAATATACTATTTGAGGTTGTGTTGTCATAAATCACCAAAAAGGGGGAGGTTGAAGGTGCATCTAGGCCCCTAATTCAATTTTAGAGATTAAATGACAACATGATCATTGCAACTAACGTGTGTTTTGTAGTGGCATTCAATTAAGTTAGTGCAATGATGGGTTTCATGGTATTCTTGGCCCCCATCATATGATTTACAAGTGTCGGATCAAAGGATATGCGAGAAGCATAAGGACAAGCTAGTTTCTAGTGTCGTTTGGAGTTGAAAGGCACTTGGATTAGTTTAGGTCTTTGTTTTTCCTTTGGCCGTACTGTAGAGGGGGTAAGAATAGTAGCTTGACCTATATAAGACTAGAGACTAGGGTGTGATGCACACTTGTGAAATTCTAGCACTAGGCAACCCAGATGAAGCCTTGGAAGCTATGGAAGAAAGTTAGAAACTCGAACAATTTGAATTAGATGAGTTTCAGCACTTGGTGGTGGTAGTGTCGCCCCCCACCGACTATTGCGGTGGTGACCTCAGTGGTCACCGCAATAGTCAGTGCCCTCAGGGCAGGGATGGCCCCGGGCCTAGGTACCACCGACTATTGCAATGCTCAGCTGAGCCCCACTGCAATAGTCGGTCTGGTGAGCCAGGGGACTGAATGCTCTCTAGTTTTACCGATTAGTTGGTGCTCCTGTCAAAGACCGTTGGAGGCAGGCCATAAAGTGGCCACCGATTATTGTGATGGTGGTACTTTGGTACCATCGCAATAGTCGGTCGTGCCAATTTCAGCTGAAATTGAGGACAATGGCTAGTTTGCTTTCTTGGCCTATATATACTTCATGAGTTCGGCAAATTTAGCTCTCATGCCACCTGAGGAAGTTCATTGTGATATTTGGGAGCTACGAGCAAGCAAAACACTAGTAGTGATTCTAAGTTCTTGATTTCGAAGATTAAGGACATCATTAGTGCTTACTGAGTAACAAGTGTGGATCCACCCATTCTCTTGGTCTTGTGCAGGTCAAGTGAGCTTCTTGCTTGTTACTCTTGTTGATCGGCATCATCTAGACGTCTTGGTGGTGGTGTTCTTGGTGATCTCTCAAGGAGACGTCTTGTGAGAGGCCCAAGAAGGTGTTCATGGCTTTGGAGTCCACCGTTCCGGAGGGTACAAGCGACATCCACTAGAGAGCACTTGATTCTCGTGTTGGATCAAGGAGGAGCAACACCCTCGCGTTGGGTTCTCCAACGAGGACTAAGGGAGAGTGCCTACTCTTCGATACCTTACGAAAAAATCCGACCTTCTATCCCTCTATTTACTTTTGGCAATTTACTTTTTTACATTTACATTTCTTAAAATTGTCATGCTAGACTAGGATTGGAACTAGGTTGCGAAACTCTTTTTGCCGTCTGGATAGTCATACTAGCTAGAGATAGGCATATGGGGTGATTATGCTTGTTTAGATGTTTAATTTCGTAAAAATTGGTTAGAAGCCTAATTCACCCCCCTAATATGATCCTTTCACAATGTCAAGTCACCACTCACTAGAAAGTACAAGTTTAGAAGTTCATCGCACGCACTAATGTGGGGTATGTTTTACCTACGGGATTGTAGGTATGGGTAGCATGTACCCGTACTTGCACCTGCTTACTCGACGGATAGATATTCTTTTCCATTAACACATCAGGGGGTGAAGATATCTTTCTATATCTACCTCTTTACCAGATAAAACACTATACCTTCCTCTTTATTGATAAAACACGGCGGGTTCTCGGGTTTTCAGTACCCATTACCATCTCTACGGAGGGGCATAACGCGGCGGCGTGAAGATGCCTGTTAGACCGCATGGATCATGGTGGCACAGCTGGTGTCTGGGCAAGCAATGGGAGGCGCAGCAGCACTGACGGAGAGCGCGGTGGCGGCCGGCGGCCTGTGATACCTGGCAGCCCGTGTGGATCTGGCCATATGGGAAGGGAGGAGCAACGGCTGCGTGAGATATACAAATCACAAGGGTCCTTGGTCTACCTGCCAACAGCTCGGTTGTGGCCGTGAGTCCGCCAAGTCCGTATGGACAAAAACTGGAGAAGCACACATTGAACTCTGAGGCCGTCCTCAACCCAAGACACTACTCATAGTTTCTATAAGCTCCACGTCATCAAGAAACTAGTCCTAGACACTACCTCTCCAATGCAAACACTACCCTTTCATATCCAAATTTAATATCACTCCTCTCTCATTGTGTCTTGGATATCGTGTAGAAACCATGTCTCATGCAAGACCCAGTTTCCTTCTCTTCCTTCATTTAATCACTTGCCACATCACCTTTCATCCTAGGTGGCAGCTCATTTAATTCTATGGAAACCATCCTAGTCATTGGGTTGGGGATGGCCTGATGTTTGAGTCAACCTCGGTATCAATCCCAGTTGTTGACGGACGAATATAAGCGGTCATGTCGGATTTAAGAAAGAGAGAAAAGTGAGAGAATAAGATTGTTTCGTGAACCAATCTGTCGGGGTTCTCTACCGCCGGCAAGTAAATTTCTACGATCGCGTGTCAGGGTCCGGATGGTGACTCAAGAGACAGGGGATTTAGACTGGTTCGGGCCTCCGGAGAGTAATACCCTACGTCCAGTGAGTGCCAATGTTCTCAAGTCCAAGTCTGTAGTAGGGGGTACAAACTAGTCGGGAGAGGGTCCCAAGTCCCTGTGCTGTGTGAATGAGTGTGCTGTTCGTCCTGTGTTCCCCTCACTGGTGTCCCTTCGGCCCCTTTTATAGTCTCAAGGGGGAGAAGGAGGCGGGGAGGTAAAAAAGAGAGAATTACAATGGGAATTTCGGCCCCGAGGCCTTTAACTTGCGCCGCATGCCGAGCCGTACAGGGAGCAGGTGTTGACGGAGTGGGCGCCCCGCCGGACCCGGGATCGTACATCCCGGGTGGTTGATGTAGATGACTTCTTCGGGTAAGCTCTCGGGTAGTTTCTGGGTCGTGGTTGACTTGTTCTGGGCCTTCGGGAGTTCCAGGTGTCCTCCTCGGGCTCCAGGTGTCGTCATTGGGCGCCAGGGGTCGTCCTTGGGCGCCCGGTGTTGCGCATGCGTTCCTCCCTGGACTGTAGCGTTCCTGTTTGGACGAGACGGGTGCCACTGTGGCTGCCGTGGCATAGGACGGGCGCCCATCATGCTCTGGCACGGCGGGTACCAAGTTGGTACGGCCACGGACGGGCCGAAGCGGGACGCAGCCGAGTAGTCTAGTCGGGCGAGGCAGAGACCCCTCGGAGGCGGAGAACTCCTCGGGCGAACCAGAGAACCACTCGGAGGCGGAAAACTCCTCGGGCGAACCAGGGAACCACTCGGAGGCGGAGAACTCCTCGGGCGACCTCCGAGCTATGGAGGATCCGCTTGATCTGGGTCTTCGGCTTTTGTTTTTGTAGGGTGGATTATCGTCATGACGAGGATTAAGGGCTTGATCGGGTACCCCCGATCTAGACCCTCGTCAGTAGCCCCCGAGCCTGGGGGGAGTTGGGAACTTGCGCCCAGGTTCAGCCGTGGCGAAGGAGTGACGAGTTGTGATTCTTCCGGTGGGGGCGCGCGAGCACACCCGCCGGGTGTAGCCCCCGAGCCTTGAGAAGAGCTGGAGCTCTTGTTAAGGTTTTGAGCCCGGGTAGTTTGCCTTGGAGGTTGTTGGGGTCGGGAAGCTCGTCGGGGACGTGAAGCTTGCCAAGGACACTTCGTCAATGGGCCGGGCCGCTGCCCAACCGTTGATGGGCCGAGCACGGGAGCGCCGGCCCGTTCTGCCGCGTGGGGGGAGGGCGCGCCTTTTGAGGAGGTCAGATGAAACGACGGGCGCACGTCGCCGCTGCGCCAGTGGTGGGCCCGCGCAATCAATGTCGCCGCTCCGCTCCGCCCCTATTTATAGCCCTGCGCCGCGGCCGCCTAGGGTTTTACCCTAGGCCGAGCCTTTCGCCTTCCGTCGCGTGTCTCGTCTCCTCCGCTGCTGCTGCGCTCGTTTTCTAGCGTCCTCCGCCGCCGTCGCCGCGTTTTCCCGGGGAGTGAGAGACCGAGCTCCCTATCCCGCCTGCGTTTTCCCCTTCTGATAGCTTTGCGATGTCGACCTGGGAGCGCTCGAGGGTTACGCTCCGGCAGCTGGAGGGCCTCGTGGCGGAAGGGCTGCTTCCGCCATTGACGGCGGCCGAGGAGTGGAAGATACCGGGTGTGGAGGACTACCCCCGACCGCCGCGCGGATACGTCGTCTCGTTCGTCGCCTTCCACGAGCGCGGGTTCTCCGTCCCCGCTGGGAGGTTCATCCGCGCCGTGCTCAACGAGTACGGGCTGGAGCTCCACCACATCAACCCCAACGGGGTGCAGCAGATGGCGGTGTTCGTGGCGCTCTGTGAGGGGTACCTGGGGATGGAGGCCCACTGGGACCTCTTCAGGTACTTCTTCAAGTTCGCGTTGCACCCCGCCGAGGGCGGCGCCCCCGCAACGATCGGGTGCGCCGTGTTGAAGGCGAAGCAGGGGCGGTCGAAGGACTACATCACGGGGACCCTGATCAGCTCGAACAAGGGCTGGCACCCGATGTGGTTCTACCTCAAGAACGACTCCAAGAACCCCCTTCCGGAGTACACCGGAAAGACATTCGAGAAGGCGCAGGAAGCTCCTCGGGAATATCTGGAAGGCCCTCGCTCGACTCCGGGACGCGAACGTGTCCGCGGCGGAGGTCATCGGCGGGTACCTCTCGAGAGGTATCGTACCGCTGAGGCGGCGCACCCTCCAGATCTGGCAGATGATTCCGGCGAAGGCCCCCTTCGTGGGGACCGTGACGATGAACCCCCTGCCCTTGGAGGCCGAGGTGGAGTGCCGGGTGGCAGCGGCAATGGGGAGAGCTCATGACGCATATCCACCGCCGGACCTTCTCCCCATGCTCCCGAACGCCCGCACCAAAGCTCTGGTAAGGATTCCTTCCTCCGTCTCGAACTCAATCTCGAGTGCTCTTCGGTTTCCTGATCCCGAGTTCTTTAGGTGAAGAGCCATGACTGCTCCTACTCCCTGCCGCCGCTTCCCGAGGACAGGGCGAAGAACCGGGCCGAGGCCGAGCGGGCCAAGGCGAAGAAGGACCGCCGGGAGAAGTGGAGGATGCGTGAGGTGGCCAAGCGGGAGAGGAACGCCGAGCGGGCCAGGAGGAGGGGGAGGGGAGAGCGAGTCTCCGAGGACGAGGACCCCGAGTCGGAGCCCGAGGAGCGGGACTCGAGGAGCGATGATGACGAGGAGAGCGATGACAAGGCGGTTGCGGCGATGACCGCTTCGTCCTCGGCACAGGACCGAGGCCCAGCGGGAGTGGGAGATCGCCCCCGCCGGATGCGGGGAGGGGCGGAAGCTCTCGGTCGGATCCGCCTCATCGGTCCTCCGGGGGCAGGCAGGACGGGCGGCGCGACCGCACGCCTCCGTCCACCCATCGTGCGCCCGAGGAGCGGACGAGCTCCCGACAGGATACGGTTTCCCCTCGTCGGGAGAGAAGCCGGAGCCGGGACCTGTCGGAGCGTGCCCACAAGGGTGGCTCGTCGTCGGGGGCGTCGCGCTCTCCCCAGGGGTCCGCGTCGCGAGACGACAGGCGGCCTCCGCCGGCCCCTCAGACAACACGGGCGCGGAGCGGAGGGCGGGACGCACACCGGGTGCCCGCACCTGCCACAGGGGCAAGTCCTGTCGGGGGCGGCGCCTTGCTCGCGTTGCCCACGACGGAGGCGCGGGTCCCTTCCACTCCGGGGAGGGCCGCAACGGGGCGGCCGAATCCGTCCCTGGTCGAAGGAGGAGGCGCGACTGGTCAGGCGGCGCCCCACTCGGGCAGGGGCGCCGAGACCACGCAGGCGGCCCCCGTCCAGACGGCGCTCGCGGGGTCCAAGAGGCCCGCATCCCCGAAGGACCCGGCGCCGACAAGTTCCAAGCGGACTCGGACCATCTCGTCGAGGTGAGTGATGATCTGTCTTTCTCGAGTGGTTTTTGTCTCTATAGTTGCCATTTTTCTCAGCCGGGCTCCCCGACCTGTGATGCACCAGTCGGGCCGATACTCCGCTTGTGGTGGCGCCGAAGAAGACGCTACGCTCGGCGGTGCAGACGCCGAGGCCCGCGGCGGAGCAGGCCGAGGAGCCGAGACCGGGGGCCGCGGCGGAGCGGGCCGAGAAGGCGACGCCGGAGCCCGCGGCGGAGCGGGCCGAGGAGGCGACACGGAGGGTGGCGCCCTCTGTGGAGGAGAAGGTGCCGGAGGGAGACGGCGACAGCCCGGGTGGGGCACTCCCGACTGGCCTGGTTGTCGCGCAGGCCGCTCCCTCAGAGGCGGCTGTCGCGGCGCTCCAAGCCGAGCTGGAGCAACAGCTGGCGGGGGCGGCCCTTCCTACCCCTCAGGAGGCGGCGTGCCACGCTGGGGCAGGGGAGGTCGCCCGGCTTGGTGACGCGGCCCTAACCGGGGCCGAGGAGATTGCTGCCGGGGGAGATGGCCGCGTGGTCGCTACCTCTCCGGGGACCGCGGCCGGCCCCAAGGAAGCGGAGGCGGGTACGACCGGCGCCCTCCAAGATGTTGCCATCCCGGCGGCGGCAGCTGCTGCAGCCCCCGAGTCCTCCTCCGGGGTGGTTCCCCCAGAGGTCGTCGTGCTCGAGGACTCGCCGGAGGGTGGCTCGCGGAGGATCGATGGCGAGCCCAGCGGGGGGCCGATCGTGGAGTCCCCGAGCCCTTCGAGCCCCTTGAGCGAGGGCCTGGACTCTCTCCGGGAGACTCCGGGGATGATGACGATGGATCGTCGTTTCCACACCATCGTACCCATCGAGAACAACCCGAACCTGCCGTGCGAGGGTCGGTTGTTGTGGTACGATCGTCAGAACCCGGGGGATCCCGTCTTCGAGCTTGACGACAAGTCGGAGAGGGAGCAGTGCCATCTTCTCGCGGAGGGCCTCAATAACATGAAGGAGATCTTCAATGAGATGATCATCAGGCCTTCCCGGGTAAGTTCTCGGGTTTCCTTCTTCTGGTCTTGGCGCCGTTTTGGGGTGTGTCTTACCGCTCCTCTTTCTGCTTTCATTCAGAAAATCATGGAGCGCAGCTCCGAGAAGTCCCTGTTCCTCCGCCGGGAGGCCGGGCTATGGCCCGCCGTTGAGCAACTGAAGGCGGAGAAGGAGCAGCTTGAGGCCCAGCTGACCGAGGCCCGGGAGGCCAGGGCGGAGGTGCTCGCCGATGCCGAGGAGGAGAAGGCCGCCCTTGAGGCGAAGGTGGAGGAGGCCGAGAAGACGGTGATGGAGGCGCTGACGGCCGCCGACGCCTCTAATCGGGAAAAGGCTGCCGCCGTGCAGGAGGTCGAGGGGCTGAAGGAAAAGGTGGCGGACCTTCAGAAAGACCTTCAGCACCGCGACCTCGACCTCAAGACGGCCAACAATCAAGTGGTCGGGCTGGCCGAGAAGCTGAAGGCCGCAGAGGTCGAGGGGGCCCGCCTTGGAGAAGTCGCCCAGAAGCGGGAGGAGGAGATCCTCGGTAAGTTATCCTTCCTCGTTTCTTGTCGGGCGGCTGCTTTCCGTTCTTCTCGAGTGGCCGCGAGTTTGCTTAAGGCTGTTCGCCAATGTAGCCCTGCGGAAGGAGAAGGCCGACTTGGAGGCCAAGCTCGAGTCGGGGAAGCGTGAGGTGAGCAAGGCCTTTGCTGCCAATCAGGAGCTGGTGCAGCTTGGCAACAACCTGAAGGCGGAGTTGGCCAGTAAGTATCGTGTTTCTGCTCGTCCTTCCTCTTGCTTTCCTCCCTGCGAGATGACACTGACGAAGAATTGTCTGCAGGAGCTGTCGAGGACCTTCGGAGGTCCAGGGAGGCGGGCGAGCAGAGCCAAAGGGCCCTCGAGAAGAAGTCCGAGGTCCATCAGGCTTTGGTCCAGGCCATCGAGCACCTGTTCGAGGAGCTCAACGTCGGTGGCGGCCCGTCCCTGGTGGATCGCCTTGCCCTTGTTGCAGGGAGGACTCGGGCGCAGGCCTCGGATCTTGCTCGGAGTGTGGCGCGGAAGATCATTGCCATGTTCTTGTCGCACTACCCGACCATGGATCGGGAGTCCCTGCAAGGTGGGTGGGCCCCCGGCTACGAGGAGGACGAGTACGATGAGATTGAAGCAGAATCTTCCTCGTTTGCTGAAAAGGTGTTGACCGCCGCCCTGAAGGATCTCGGGCTGGAATAGAAATAGGGGACTTAGTCATTTTTGTAATGTAATGAACTCAATTCCCCTTTAAAGGGTAATCGTTGTTGCTAAAAAACTCGTGTTTTTATCTGTTGTTTGCCATTTCCGTTTTCTTCCGAAAGCTTGGGGTCATAGGTCGAGATGGGAAGGCGCGGAGGCTTGCCCCTCGGACTCTGTTCCATAGCCGCCGGGGCGTAGGAACTCGGGAGTTTGGGCACTCGGACTCGCAGCCCCCGAGCAGTTTCGGAAGGTTCGAATAATGACAAATAGCAGCCTGTTACGTTGAAAGCAACAACTAATCGAGGCGATTCCTTTATTGCTCTCGGGAAAAAGACGTCGGTCCGAGGACTTTGGATTTTGCTCGCAAGTCAGCGCCGTAGCCGCAGGGGCGTAAGCACTTGAACTTGGACAAGCGTGATCACAAAGCCCCTCGAGCTGACGTTCCTTTCCCGCAAGCACAAAAGTATACCGCCTGACCGCGCGCGGGAGCGATCACTTGTCGAATTTTTGCGAAAAAAGGAGGGGCACCGGGCCCCGGGTGGAGCCCCCGAGCGGTGGGCGATCCTGCACAGGGAAGGGGTCGCCCGCCGCTTAGCTTTGGGAACTCGCAAGGTACATTTCGGAAAACGACCGTGTGCGAATAAAGTACTCGGAACAGCGCAGCACTTTATTTATTATCGCGAATTGAAAAGTACAGGTACTTTTAAGGGTAAAAGCGACGTAGCTGCTCTATGTTCCAAGCGTTCGTGAGGACTTGGCCGTCGGCGTCCTTGAGCTTGAAAGTCCCCGGGCGGAGGACTTGGTCGACGATGTAGGGGCCTTCCCATGGCGGCGACAACTTGTGGCGGCCGCGGTTGCTCTGAACCCGTCGGAGGACGAGGTCGCCGACTTGAAAGGCCCGGCTTCGAATGTTGCGGTCGTGGTACCGCCGTAGGGCCTGCTGGTACTTGGCCGAGTGGAGTAGTGCGACGCTGCGTGCTTCATCCAGCTGGTCGATGGCGTCCTCCAGGGAGGCTTGATTCCCTTCGTCGTCATAGGCACGAACTCTTGGGCTGCCGTAGTCGAGATCAGTCGGGAGGACCGCCTCGGATCCGTGGACCATGAAGAAGGGCGTGCAGCCAGTGGCTCGACTTGGAGTAGTTCGCAAGCTCCAGAGGACCGACGGGAGCTCTGCGACCCACCTTGCTCGGAACTTCTCGAGGCGTTTGAAGATTCGCGGCTTCAGTCCTTGCAGGATCATGCCATTGGCTCTTTCCACCTGTCCGTTGGTTTTGGGGTGGCTGACGGCGGCCCAATCCACTCGGATGTTGTTGTCGTCGCAGAAGTCGAGGAACTTTTTGCCCGTGAACTGAGTGCCGTTGTCGGTGATGATCACGTTCGGGACCCCAAAGCGGTAGATGATGTCGGTGAAGAACTGGACAGCTTCTTGTGAGCGAACCCGCCTGATGGGCCTTGCCTCGATCCATTTGGAGAACTTGTCGACGGCGACGAGGAGATGCGTGAAGCCCCCGGGTGCTTTCTTCAGTGGCCCGACTAAATCCAAACCCCATACGGCAAAGGGCCAGGTGATGGGGATGGTCTGTAGGGTTTGCGCCGGGAGGTGAGTCTGCCTTGCGTAGAACTGACAGCCTTCGCAGCTGCGCACGATGTCCTTGGCATTGGCAAGCGCGGTTGGCCAGTAGAACCCTTGCCGGAAAGCTTTCCCGACAAGTGTCTTTGGCGCGGCATGGTGTCCACATGCTCCTGCATGGATGTCCCTTAGCAATTCCTTGCCCTGGTCGATCGGGATGCAGCGCATTAGGACGCCAAAGGTGCCTCACCGGTAAAGCTCTCCCTCGATGAGCGTGAAGGTCTTGGCCCAGCGAGCGATCCGCCGAGCCTCGGTCTTGTCGGGAGGGAGCTTGCCCTGTACGATCCACTCGAGGAGCGAAATCCTCCAGTCAGGATCCTCGAGGTTGGGCTCGTATGTTGCGTCGATCTCCATCACCTCCGTTTCCTGCGTTGGAGGTTCGGGTGGCTCGTTGTCTAGCCGGATGGAGGGGGCGTGCTGGTCTTTGGCAAATACTCCATGAGGGACAGGCTTCCGATTGGAGGCCGCTTTGGCAAGGGTGTCGGCCGCCTCGTTGTATCGTCGTTGGACGTGCTTGAGCTCGAGGCCGAGGAACTTGTCTTCCAGCTCGCGGACCGCCCGGCAGTAGGCGGCCATCTTGGGGCTGACGCAGCTCGACTCCTTCATCACTTGATCTACGACCAGCTCCGAGTCACCTCGGATCTCGAGACGCCGTATGCCAAGCTCGAGGGCGATACGGAGTCCGTTGATGAGGGCCTCGTACTCAGCGGCGTTGTTGGAGGCCGAGAAGTGCAGTCGAACCATGTACTCCATGCGCACGCCCAGAGGCGAGACAAAGACAAGGCCGACACCGGCTCCCTCCTTCATAAGCGATCCGTCGAAGTACATGACCCACGTCTCGTGCTTGATGGATGTCGGGGGAGTTTGGGCCTCGGTCCACTCGGCGACGAAGTCGACCAGCGCTTGTGACTTGATGGCGTCCCGAGGGGCGTAGGTGACGTTCTTGCCCATCAGCTCGAGCGCCCACTTGGCTATCCTCCCCTCGGCCTCGGGGCTCTGGATCACCTCGCCGAGTGGATACTTTGACACCACCGTGATGGGGTGGGCGTCAAAGTAATGCCGGAGCTTCCGCTTGGTGATGAGGACAGCATAGACAAGTTTTTGGATCTGGGGGTACCGTACCTTGGTGTCGGACAGGACCTCGCTGATGAAGTAGACGGGGCGTTGCACCTTTTGGATCTTCTCGGGCTCGCTGCGCTCGACGACGAGGGCGGTGCTTACCACATGGGTGGTCGCCGCGATGTAGAGCAACATGGGCTCTCCTTCCGCCGGGGCGGTCAGGATCGGCGGATTTTTGAGCGACGCTTTAAGCGAGTCGAGGGCCTGCTGCGCCTCGGCGTTCCAGACGAAGTGGTCTGACTTCTTGAGCAGTCGGTACAAGGGCAGGCTCTGTTCCCCGAGTCGGCGATGAAACGGCTGAGCGCGGCCAAGCATCCCGTGACGCGTTGGACCCCCTTCACGTTCTGGATTGGCCCCATGTCGGTGATGGCGGTTATCTTCTCAGAATTGGCCTCGATGCCTCGTTCCGATACGATAAAGCCGAGGAGCATGCCTCTCGGGACCCCGAAAACGCATTTCTCGGGGTTGAGCTTTACTTTGTTCAGCCGGAGCTTTTCAAAGACAGCCGCGAGGTCGGGGACCAAATCACCAGTGCGCTTGGATTTTACTACTATATCGTCAACGTACGCCTCGACCAGTCGGCCGATAAGGTCGCCGAAGACGCGACGCATGCATCTTTGGAACGTGGTGCCCGCGTTTTTCAGCCCGAATGGCATCGACGAATAGCAGAAAGTGCCGTAAGGCGTGATAAACGACGTTGCGAGCTGGTCGGCCAGGCTCATTGCGATCTGATGGTACCCGGAGTACGCATCAAGAAAGCAGAGGGTTTCGCACCCCGCGGTGGAGTCGACCACCTGATCTATGCGCGGAAGAGGGAAGGAGTCTTTTGGACATGCCTTGTTAAGGCCGGTATAGTCAACGCACATCCTCCATTTCCCGTTCTTCTTTTTTACAAGGACAGGGTTTGCTAACCACTCGGGGTGGTACACTTCCCTAATGAAGTCGGCGCTAAGAAGCTTTTTGAGCTCTTTGCCGATGGCTTTGTACTTGTCCTCGTCGTATCGTCGAAGCCTCTGTTTGACCGGTCGAGCGCCAGGCTTAATATCAAGTTTGTGCTCGGTGACTTCCCTTGGAATCCCCGGCATGTCCGAGGGCTTCCATGCAAACACATCGAGGTTTGCGCGGAGAAAGTCGACGAGCACGCTTTCCTATTTAGGATCGAGCGCCGTCCCGACACGGAGGGTGCGACCATCGTTAGCCACGGCAACCTCCTTGACGTCCTTGGCTGGCTCAAAGGAGCACGCAGCACGCTTGGAGGTCTCGGGGATATCCGGGTCCCTGGGCGAAGGCTCGGCGGCGAGCTTCTCGGACTGGACGAGCGCCTCCGCGAATTGGAAGCACTCGATTTCACAGGCGTACGCGTGCTCAAACGAAGTCCCCACCGTGATGACACCTTTGGGTCCGGGGATCTTCAGTTTAAGGTACGTATAGTTTGGGACAGCCATGAACTTTGCGTATGCCGGCCTCCCGAGGATGGCGTGATACGTCCCAGGGAAACCGACCACTTCGAAAGTGAGGGTCTCCCTGCGAAAGTTCCGTGGAGTCCCAAACGTGACGAGCAGGTCGATCTGCCCGAGCGGCATTGCGTCCGCCCCGGGGACAACCCCGTGGAACGGCGCCGCGGATGGCCGAAGCCGGGACCGCGAGATCCCCATCTCATCGAGAGTTTCGGCGTAGAGGATGTTGAGGCCGCTCCCGCCATCCATCAGCACCTTGTGGACGCGTTTCGTCCCGAAGAGAGGAGCAACCACGAGCGGGTACCTTCCAGGTTGTGGGACATGGTCGGGATGATCGGAGCGATCAAAAGTGATCGGGGCCTCGGACCACCTTAGGTAGGAGGGCACCACGGGCTCCGTGTGGCAAACTTCTCGTCGGATCAGCTTCTCATCGCGCCTCGAGGGGCAGGCCGCCGATCCCCCAACGATCATCAGGACTGCGCCGTCCTCCCTGGGGTAGCCGTCGTCGTCGTTCGGGCCTCCGACCCCATCTTTGGTGCTCTCATGGGGTCTCTTCTTTAGAGTACCGGCGAGGAAGCTTTTCATGAGCTTGCAGTCCTTCAAGGCGTGCTTGACAGGGCCCTCGTGGTTGGTGCACGGAGCCTCGAGGAGCTTCTCGAAGTGGTCCCTTGGCGCCGGGTTCCCTTTGGGTTTAGTAGTCTTCCGCTCGGCCGCCGCCACCATGCCGCTATCGCGCCTCCGCTTGTCCTTCCTTTTCTTCTTGTCGGGTCGAGTGGAGGTGCCCTCGCCGACCGCCTCCGACTGCTTGCCCTTGCCCTGAGGCCGATCAAGGGTTGCGGCGACGGCGTCCTCCCCATCGGCGTAGTCGGTGGCGATGTCGAGGAGGTCTCGGATGGTTCGCGGCTTTTTGCGCCCTAGCTCGTGAATGAGGGTCGCGCAAGTTGTCCCGAATCGGAATGTCGCGACGACGTCGGTGTCGGCGGTGTTCGGCAGCTCGGTGCACCGCTTGGAGAAGCGCTTGATGTATTCGCGCAGGGTCTCGTCTTCCCTCTGGAGGCAGTTGCGCAGATCCCACGGGTTCCCGGGGCGTGTGTAGGTGCCCTGTAAGTTGCCGATGAACGCGTCGCGCAGCTGCGCCCAGCCGTCGGGGAGGTGCTCCAACCAGGTTCGCGCCGAGTCAGCGAGGTAGAGGGGGAGGCTCTTGATGATGAAGTAGTCGTCCTGCGCCCCGCCCGCGTGGCATGCTAGCCGGTAATCCTCCAGCCAGACGCTGGGGTTCGTGTCCCCGTCATATTTGGGTACCGTCGTTGGGGCTCGGAAGCGCGGAGGGACGTGAGCGCCGAGGACACGGGGCCCAAAAGCGCGCGGCCCCCTAGGGTCGGGGGACGCACTCCTGCTCCGGTCCTCGCCACTGTCGTAGCGGCCTCCGCACCGCCTGTTGTAAGCTCGGTGTGGGCGGTGCTCCCGGTGCTCCCGGGGCTCCCGGTGTTCGTCTCGTCGCCCGGCGTCTCTGTTCACCGTGACCTCGTGATGGCGTGCAGACTGCTCCTGTCCGTGCTCCCTGGGGCCCCGTTGGCGTGACGCGGAGCTTTCTGCTTGTTGAACTGCTGCGGTTTCCAGAAGCGCGCGGAGCTGTTGATGGAACCTTCGATCTTCAGGCGCCGCTGGTTCAGGGTGTTCACGGAGTAGGACAGCAGCTGCTGCGAGGTTCTGGGACGCTCGGTTGAAGACCGGCGCGTCGTTGGCGTTGTTGTCGATGACGATGTTATGGTGCACCTCCCGTGCGCGCACGCGGGCGGCCCCTCCATCCGCGTTCTTGCCAAGCTCACGGTGAAGTCGCCCGCGCTCGTCCTCGAGTTGACGTTGTGCCTCGTCGAGCTCCCGCAGCCGGGTCCGCCGAGCATCGCCGGCAGGGTCGTTCTTGGGTGGCGCCTTGGCGTCCTTGGGGGCCGCCTTGTCGCCCGTCGAGCTGCTCGCAGTCTGTACGTCCCCGTCCGGGGTGTGGCACATGAAGCACTCACAGGAAGGGTCGAAGTTTGGCGGAGCCCACCTCAACCGCGGGCACGAGTTCCGCCTGTCCGTCGCGCCCTTGGCTGCTGGGGAGGTGGAAGAGCTGAGTTCCGTCGATGCCGGGGCGACCGCCGGATCGCGTGGCAGACCCGGCTGTCCCCCCGGGTACATGGCGCCGTAGTAGTCGAGGAACTCGTCCCAGAGGAGCTGCTCCTCTCCTCCAACTTGGAGGGCGAGGTTGGTGACCATGTAGGAGAGGTTGCGGAAGTGTTCCTGGGTCGGGCTCCGTCCCAGGGCGGCCACTAGGTCCTCGCCGAGAAGGTCGAGGACGAAGGCGGTGGCCCCCGTGGTGGCGTGGGGGGGCTTAGGCCCCTTGTTGTGGATCGTCTTGTCGTCGTCGTCGCAGGCGAGCTCGGGGCGCACGAAAGTAGCCCCGATGATGGGCTCCACCGACCTGCTGAAGACGAAGTCGAGGGAGCCGAACCGCAGGTGATCGCCCGGCGCCAGCGAGACGCCGCCGTGGGCCATCCGGGCCCTGGTGGAATGTCGTGACATGCGAAAAGGCCCCTACCTGGCGCGCCAACTGTCGGGGTTCTCTACCGCCGGCAAGTAAATTTCTACGATCGCGTGTCAGGGTCCGGATGGTGACTCAAGAGACAGGGGATTTAGACTGGTTCGGGCCTCCGGAGAGTAATACCCTACGTCCAGTGAGTGCCAATGTTCTCAAGTCCAAGTCTGTAGTAGGGGGTACAAACTAGTCGGGAGAGGGAGAGGGTCCCAAGTCTCTGTGCTGTGTGAATGAGTGTGTTGTTCGTCCTGTGTTCGAATGTTCGTCCGTTGTCTCCCCCCCCTCACTGGTGTCCCTTCGGCCCCTTTTATAGTCTCAAGGGGGAGAAGGAGGCGGGGAGGTAAAAAAGAGAGAATTACAATGGGAATTTCGGCCCCGAGGCCTTTAACTTGCGCCGCATGCCGAGCCGTACAGGGAGCAGGTGTTGACGGAGTGGGCGCCCCGCCGGACCCGGGATCGTACATCCCGGGTGGTTGATGTAGATGACTTCTCGGGTAAGCTCTCGGGTAGTTTCAGGGTCGTGGTTGACTTGTTCGGGGCCTTCGGGAGTTCCAGGTGTCCTCCTCGGACTCCAGGTGTCGTCATTGGGCGCCAGGGGTGTCGTCCTTGGGCGCCCGGTGTTGCGCATGCGTTCCTCCCTGGACTGTAGCGTTCCTGTTTGGACGAGACGGGTGCCACTGTGGCTGCCGTGGCATAGGACGGGCGCCCATCATGCTCTGGCACGGCGGGTACCAAGTTGGTACGGCCACGGACGGGCCGAAGCGGGACGCAGCCGAGTAGTCTAGTCGGGCGAGGCAGAGACCCCTCGGAGGCGGAGAACTCCTCGGGCGAACCAGAGAACCACTCGGAGGCGGAAAACTCCTCGGGCGAACCAGGGAACCACTCGGAGGCGGAGAACTCCTCGGGCGAATCGGAGACTCGTCGGGCGACCTCCGAGCTATCCGGACATGGAGGATCCGCTTGATCTGGGTCTTCGGCTTTTGTTTTTGTAGGGTGGATTATCGTCATGACGAGGATTTAAGGGCTTGATCGGGTACTCCTGATCTAGACCCCCGTCACAATCATCTCAATCTAAAATTTAGGATTACGATATCACCCAATCACCATTAAACGAGTTGTTGTTGTCATGCAACTCACAAATAATTATTTTTATGTCCATAAATTAAGGAATTATTAGCCCCCCCCTTTGGTAGAGCTTTTGTCGGCTCAACTTCATCTATTTTGCACAAAACGTGGCACTATAGTATGAAGCTGTTTCAGAAAACGATGCAAAAACGAACTGAAAGCTGTGTAAAGCTAATTTTTTTAGCCTCACCACGTGAAGTTGTTTTGCATGAGCGGTACGAAACGGGCCCTTAATTACTATAAAACAACTTATAAGACAATCTAAGCCATTTTAAAATTACGTGCCACTACATCATACCGCCTATTAGACGATACCAATGTCGAGAGTTGGAGCAGGAAGAAATGACTCGTTTTATAAATAGATAAAGATAAATGTAAAGGCATATTGCTCAAAAAAATATACAAGGTGTATGTGGCCTCCGTTCGATCCTTTGTTGTGGCGGGGGAAATGGGTCCAGCAAATCGCAACGATAAACGGAATTCCTGTGAAGCATTTCCATGCCGGCCCAGGCCCATCTAGCGCCTATCTTACAAAGAAGAGAGTTTTACCTACATGCCATTATAAAAAGTTCTTCTTACCTGTGTACCACTAGAAAGATGAAAAGTTCCTCAGTGCTACTGGAAAATTTTCTTTTACCCTACATACCATTTCTGTCTATACTGCTGTTAACTGGAGCTAACGGAGAGAGGAAATGACTATTTTGCCCTCAGTTGTTCAATGCATCAAAAACTTCACTTTTACCTCTGTACCATTCCAGTAACAGTAGGAACACAGACAATTTTCATTTTTCCTCTCTACTGTATGACAGCTTGTGTGCACATGAACAATTCCAATAATATAATAAATTTGCAATACAAAAAAATGACAATTGGGAGAACAATATAAGTGCTCAAATTAATTTGGTTCAGATAGAGCAACCACATGCATGGTCCAGCTTGACTATAGACTCAAGTTTTGCATACAGAAGATGGTCACATTGACCTCAGTACTAGCTTAATTTGCATACAGGTAGAGCAACCACATGCATGTTGTCATTGTTTGGCCATACAGACCTTAAGTACTACAAAAGCATGCTACAGAATTACAAAAGCATCAAAGATCAAGTTTCTTCTTGCTCCTAGTTCCCATGGCCGGGCTAGAAGGGGAAGCAGGGACCTTGCTTCTAGTTCGCATGGCTGGACTACCCTTCTCATTGCAATACTTCTTCGAAATAACTTTTTTTGTAACATCCCTATTCTTTTGCTGCTGCTCACTTGTGCTCCTGGAAGCCATGTGCTGCTCACTTGATCCAGTAGGGTAGGTAATCGTGAAAGGCAAAGGATCCAGATGATTGGATCCTGTTCCAGACCTTCTGAAAAAAGGATAAATGAGTGAAAAAGACAATTATTTAAACAATTGCAGCAGTGAAAAGACAAGTATAGGAAGGAATTAACTTGCCTCACAGATGGGTCACTGGCCTCAGTAGTTGAAGTATAGGGACTGCTCTTTTGTTTCTTTGCACCTGTTGATGAGGATGACTTGTTTTTCCTTTTCTTTGGTAGATCGGTAACAGTAGGCAGAACTGGAAAGATCATCCTTTGTGCAGGTGCTGCAGACACAATGCTAGTCTCTGTACTAGCTGGTGCTATCTTCTTTTTCTTCTTTTTAGGTGGACCTCTGCATAGACAAATATGTTAGTAACAATTTTAACATGTAAAAATATAAAAAGTTTGGTTCCAAATTACCTCTCAGCAAGCATTGCTGCTATGTCTTCTGGGTCACCGTCCTTACAAGTGTACCAACGATGTCCATATTCCTGACATATTGGACACTGGTGTCTACCCTTGGTTCCTTTGCTGCCACCCTCTGCTGCTCCCTTGTATCTTTTCTCCCTTCTCCTACCAGCCGTTGACTTCAACAATGGAGGATGCATGAAGAAACCATGTTCTGCTTGGGGCCACATGGATTTGTCTGGTATAGAAGGGATTCTACCATCATAGGCAGCCCTGAAGCTCTCTACAGAATAGTACCTGTCCACATGATCTTCTATCTTTTCTCCAGGTATAGAGGTGATGAAGGCAATTGCATGCCTCCATAGTATTCCAGAAACTTGCCATGCTTTGCAAGAACATGTCCTTTCCTGTAGGTTCACAACAAATCTGTAACTAGAACCTCCCCTTGCCATAACCTCTGCAATTCCATCAACTGAGCTGGTGATAACATCAATTTCAAGGTTCCTACTTTGCTCCTTTAACTTAGCTATGATGTGTGGCAATATTTGTCCTTCCATCTTCTATGCAACCCTTTTCCTCTGGTTCCACTTGATAAGAAGCTTTTGCCTTATAGTATCCATCAAGTCATCTAGATGCATCCTCTTATCATTTTTAATCCAATTGTTGAAACTTTCAGCTAAATTATTAGTGACATAGTCAACTTTTGGCAAAGTAGAGTACTGACTTCTTGTCCATAATTTTGTATGGTTTTGCTGCAAGTACTGAATTGCTGCTGGATTTGCTGCAGCCATGGCTTGGATATGCTTTTCAAACATATATGAATTCCAAGAATAAGCAGAAGCCCACAAATGTTCATCAAACACTTTTCCACTGTACCTTTTCTTGAAATTCTGTACCAAGTGCCTCATGCACTCTCTATGCTCTGCAGTTGGGAATGCCTCACTAACTCCTGTCATTACTGCCTGACCACAATCTGTGCAAAAGGTCAGACCAGGAGGGGTACCTATAGCTTCCTTAAGCCTCTGCATGAACCAAATCCAATTTTCATTAGTTTCAGAATCAATGACTCCTATAGCAACTGGGTACATCCAGTTATGCCCATCAACTGCACAAGCGATGCATAACTGACCTCTGAATCTTCCATTCAAGAATGTGCTATCAACAGCCAAATAAGGCCTGCAACCTCTGAGGAAACCTTCAGCACAAGGTTTCATTGCAAAAAAAAGCCTATTGAACCTGATCTTGCCCTCAATTGTGTGATGATCAATGACGACAAAACTGCCAGGACAGGATTGTTCTATTTCTGCCTTAAACTTGTACAAGTTATCAAAACTTTCTTTCCAACTGCCATACAACTGGTCCAAAGCAAGTTGCCTTCCATCATATACTCTCTTGTAATTGATAGTGACTTTGTAGTTATCCTTCAGCCTTCTCTGAAGTTCGGTAGGCCGAACATTTTGATCCTCAGCTAACCAATCCTTAACCTTCTCACACACCCAAAACTTGCTAGCACCCTTCACTTGACCACTCCTTCTAGTACTATGACAATCATGAGGAGAAGGGTTTTTCTTGACCTGCAAAGTTCAACTTCAATTAGACTAAAATAAATTCAGAATTATTTAACAAAGTACTTTGATAAATCAAGAAATTACCTGTATAGTAAAATCATCACCCATTTTTGAAGCATGAATCCTCCACTTACAGCCATCTATCACTCCTGTGCAGTGTGCTCGATACCTCCCTGGTTCATTCTTTTCAATGTTATACTCAAATTCATTCTTGATAGCATGTGTTGCAAGAGCCAACTTAAATTCAGACATGTTTGGATAGATGCTCCCTACTGCCATAGGAGGGTCATCTTTGTTGTATGCAACATCAGGTATGTCAGTTGGCACTCTATCCTTGACAATCTCATCTTCAGACATAGACTCAGATTCAGAGTTCGAACCTGGATCATAGTCTTCATCCATTCTCTCAGATGTGTCAACATTTGCATGACAAGTAGGTGCTATTTCAATGTATAAACCCTCCTCATCAACCCCCACATGTTCATTCTCTGGTTCAGGATTTATAAGATAATTGTCCTCTGTCTCTACCATGTCATTCTCTGTTTCTGTAACAGTTTGAGTTCCTTTGTTTGGTTCTACAAAGTTAGGGGCTGACATTGAGGGGGTGCATGGGATTTCAACACTGTCCCATAGTGGAATTTCTGGTGGATCAACATCAGATTTATGGTACGCAATTGACAAGAAACAACACTTGGAACTCATATGTTTGGCAAACATATTCATTAAGTCTTGGTCAGAGTGAATTTGTATGTTGGACTTGCTATCAGCACAGAAATAGAACAGTTTCACTACATCACCATACCCGCAAGGAAACTGATCCACAATTTCATCAACAAGATCTTTAAAATTGGTGGTGTCTGAATCAACAACTTTGCTAATGCCATACCATGGTCCTCGCATAGTAGGACTAATTATCCTGATTTCTAGATTGAAACTGGTCTCGATATCATGCCTACAGTTGAAAACATACATTTTACTCACATCTATATGGTTCAATCTAGTCCTAATGACAGCAAAACATGATAATGTTCTTTTGCATTTGAAGAAAAAAAAGGCATCAGTGCTTACCCATCTGGAAGCCAAACTGGTCGCATATTTGCCATTCTTTGCAAAATCTGCAGCAAAGCAAAGGGGCAGTACCTTCCCACCGCGCGCAGCGCCTGCGCGTGCGGCCCACGCGCCGGTGCTACTCCCCACGCGCCGCTGCTACTCCAAGCGCGCCGCTGCTGCTCCCCCGGCCTGCTGCTGCCCCACGCGCGCCTGCTGCTGGCCCACGCGCAAGCGCGC
>QPGU01000615.1:2913-30192 GCA_004135705.1 Alloteropsis semialata | reverse complement strand
CGCGAGCGCAGCGCCCGCGTGCTCCTGCTCCTGCGTAGCGCCCGCGGCCTGCTGCTGCCCGCGCGCCGCCGGCTGTTGCTCGATCTAGGGTTGGAGAGACCGAGGACTACCACTCACATTCACTCGGGGAGACTCGGAGAGGAATAAAGGGATAAGCCATGGGCAGAACGGTCCTTTCGTATCTACTTCTCCTCTTACCACCGTTAAAACCAGACGGAACCGGACGGTAGTGGCACGTAGGGAAAAAATTTTTGGTTCGATGGCACTGAAGAACTTTACAAAATTGCGATGGTACACAAGTAAGAAGAACTTTTTATAATGGCATGTAGGTAAAACTCTCGATATTTAACTATTTGTCATCCTTCCGATGGCGCTCCTTCAAAAGCCATTATTCCAAATGAATCTATATTTTTGCCATCAGTCTTCAGGAGATCCTACAAATTTGCCACTTTTGCTGACGTGTCGAGCCACCTCCTCGTTCCAGCGTGGATCGGCCGCGCGAAAAGACATCTTTGCCCCTGCCTTCCTCACGTTGGCCAGTTCTCTTTCCTCTCTCCTGTCACTGACACATGGGACCCACAACACAGACTCATCTTCAACCTCTTGCCGTCCTTTTCTCGCCATATTTTTGCGATCCTTCATCCTCGAGCTCGTCCTTGCTGTCCTGCCCCCCACGGGTGCGCGTGGGGTCGAAACAGCCGTCGCCTTCTGCTGCAGGTGCCGGCCCTAGCGTGGAGCAACGTCAGCTCCATGCCACAGGGAGGAGCAGCGGGATCAGGAAGCGGAGCAGCTGGACGCCATGTTCTGGGCTCCTGGCGCAGCAGCGCGGTGAAGCTGCCTGTCGTGGTCCGGGCGTTCGGCCACTGGTCGATGGCACTTGATTTGTTAATTAGCGTGTCCTAGAATCAAGAGCATCAGAGCATGCAAACAAGATCGATGAAGCAAGGAAATTGATTTGATCGAATGAACTGGGTAGTATGTGACACAGACGGATGGACCTGCTAGGTGCTTGTGCAGTTGTGCGCAAAGATCTGCCCGACGCATTCGTAGTCGGGGTCGCGGAGCATGGGGACGACGCCCTCGGGCACGTATCGGCGGCGGCGGCGTAGGAACTTGCAGGCCTCGCCTGGCGAACCAGCTCAGGTAGCGCCGGCAGCGGCCGCGACATTTCTGGCCATGGCGACCGCCGCGAGCTGCGTAGCCCCATGCCGCTCGTCACCCGTGTGCCTGCTCGGTGAGCTAACCAGCCGGCCGCCGGGGGGGCGCGTCGCCCGCGTGGGCCGTCGGGGGGCCGCGCCCACGCCAGCCGTGGGGGCCTCGCCCGTGCCTGGCCGTCAGGGGGCCGCGCCCACGCCGGCCGCGGGGGCCTCGCCCGTGCCTGGCCACCGGGGGCTGCCGCTAGAGGTCCTGGCGCTGCAGTGACGTGGAGGTGGCCTCGCGCCCGTGACGTGGGTGGAAGAAATATGGCGAGAAAAGGACGGCAAGAGGTTGAAGACGAGTCTGTGTTGTGGGTCCCAGGTGTCAGTGACAGGAGAGAGGAAAGAGAACTGGCCAACGTGAGGAAGGCAGGGCAAAGGTGTCTTTTCGCGTGGCCGATCCACGCTGGACTGAGGAGGTGGCGCGACACGTCAGCAAAAGTGGCAAATTTGTAGGATCTCCTGAAGACCGATGGCAAAAATGTAGATTCGTTTGGAAGAATGGCTTTTGAAGGAGCGCCATCCGGAAGGATGGCAAATAGTTAAATATCCCGGAGATAGAGGGAGAGAGGAGGACTGAAAGATGGCGCAGCTTCGCTGAACTGCTCCGACGAGACAACGAAATCGTGCTTCGATGAGACAACCACGAAATGGAGGAGACTTAGGGGGTGTTTAGTTCACCCCTCCATTTTGCAAAATAGGGGCATTTTGCAAAATGCACGATTTCCAATGCACTTTTTTCTCTCTGTGCACGCGGTCCAACGGCTGTCCATTTTGCAAAATGGGTGAACTAAACACCCCCTTAGGCCCTGTTTAGTTCCCACCCCAAACTTCACTATTCATCAAACTTCACTATTCATCAAAGGGAATCTTACATGCATGGAGTATTAAACGTGTGTTAATGACAAAACCCATTCCATAACCCCCAGGTAACTTTGCGAGACGAATCTAATGAGCCTAATTTGGTCATGATTAGACAACGTCGTGCTACAGTAAATAATCTTTAATGGCGGATTAATTAGGCTTAATAGATTCGTCTCGCGATTTCCCGTCCATCCATGTAATTAGTTTTATAATTATATTATGTTTAGTCCTCCTAATCTTAGGTTTAGAATTACTACAGTAAAATTCACAAACTTTTTTTCTAAACTAAACACAGTCTTAAGACTGTTTCGATGGGACGGAACACGCCGGTGAGGGGGGCATCCATCTTTTCGCTCCTCTTCCCCGGCCTTCAGCCGCGTGGTGCTGCTCCCTGTGGGGCCAAGTTCGCCCGAGCCCTGAGGCCCACGATCAGCGATTCAGTGCAAACAAAGAGCCAAGTTTTTGGTCCACAGAGGGAAGGACAAGCAGTCACGGAACAAGCACGGGAGGCTTTGCTTTTCTGGTGTGGCTGCCCCAGCTCTCGCACGTCAATACAGGAAACGTGGCACCGAATGAATGGAGAAAGGACGAGAAGGGTACGCGTGAATCGCTCTCGTGCGATGGAGAGCCAGCGATGTTTAAGAAACCCGATAGATGCATTGGAACACTTGCTGCCAGTAGAATGTCCAGTTTCCACAAGCAGTCAAGAGCAAACATATTTGCCTGGTTGGCTTGAGCAAAAGTTGTGCGTTGTAGGCTTTTAGCAGCAGAGACAATGCTGAGTAGCTCAGCATGGCAATGCTGCCCACGAAGATGTTTGGTTTTGCTTGTTGCAAAATGTTATCTGCACAATGCACTGTATATGCTATCACAGATTTTTTTTTAATTTATTATTTATACATTCTAACCCGTGATCTTGTTTTAGAGTGTGCATGCTTTCCTAATTTGGGCGAATTGCATATTCAAATTGGACCTGTAGAAGAACTGAAATATTGGGAGCATTGAGAAACTGAAATACCGTGGAACTAAATTGAAAAAAAAGGGTCTCTTGCTTGTCCAATGGGTTTCTACAATAGTACAATATTCCAATGACTCATAAACCAATCATTATTGAGAGTGCGTGCTTTCCCAACAGTTTGAAGCCCATTTAATCTGACTTAAATTGGGCTTGTAGAACCCATTGGACAAGCAAGAGGGCCAGGGCAACAACTCATCTTTGCAGAACTATAAGCACGCCAGGCAGACGCCACAACCGAAATATGAGTCAGACGATGACCTTTGGTGCACTGACATCGAGCACAAGGTTCTTCAACAAAGAGCTAAAATTAACAAAGAGCACTGACGTTACAAGTCAAGATGCTACAGGAGTCAGAGACTCAGAGTACAATGTAGTACATATTGAACTAGTCTATGACCAACGCCTCCCCCCAATACGCCTGGCAAGTTGAATGTCCTTTTGCACTGCAGCAACACAGAAGTCAAAGTGTTTTCTTTTAAAATAATGTTAGAAAGAAAGCAGAGTCAATAGGATGTGCACTTATATATCCCATTTAATGTTACTCAACTGTAAAACGGCACCGTCTGTTTAAGAGAAGGTTTTGTTGAAGTCAAAATGTAACATCGAGCATCCACAATTTGTTTATGGCTCAACCCGCCTAGGAGGTAAGTTCACATACACGTAGCAACTGACCACTCTTATATTTTCATCCTCGCCTCGTGTAAAATGGTTAACCCAAAAGTGCTATGTTAATACAACCTAGGCCACATGTCTTACATTCAACCACCACTGCTAACACCCTCAGCGACTCACTTCATACAATTACACAAACATATGTCCAAAACCAGCCATGGCGCACAGCTATGCCACGGGTCTACCCACACGCATGTGTGCATATGCAGCACCTGGCTCCAATATTAACTGCTACACCCTTGCCTGTTAATAGCTTGTTATGTAGCCTTGTTGACCATGTCTGGTGGTTTAGTACCACCTTGAACTTTAGGTGTGTGAGGAACTTATAACTCCAAAATGTGGTTAACCCTTTCTATTACAGAAAGCAAAGGCGTTAGGTAAAAAGGGTGCTATGTGTATGCATTATGCAAGTTCGCCTAAAGGTGGGGCTAGACTGTTAGCAGATTTTGTATGCATGATGTTACACTTTCATGCTATGGTAAAAACCACCAAAAGAAAATTTCAGTGGCTTCTGTAATCTATAAAGTTGTAAAGAGGACTAAAGCCAGCATGGTTTTATTATTCTACCTCATTTGAGACCACATTTCCTATTATTTAGGTATTTGCCTATTTGGTAAACATTTTAATCGTACGGCATCTCAATCAGAACTGAACTTCAGTGTTCACGCATTCTGGTCCACTATCCAAGCCATCATTGTTAATGAGTAGTTAGTGAAATCTTCGTTGATAATCAAATATCAAACAATGTGTACATCAGATGTCACAACAAATCCAAGTAAATCATTAAATATAATCACGTGATGAGATTCTTTTATGAATTATAAAGACATTTCCATTCAGCATAATGAATGGAAAAGGAAAATCACTTCCAACTTACTGATGGTAACACGCCTCGCATGGATGGCCAACAAATTTGCCACTTCGAACAGTTCAATTAAGTGGTACTCTGCTGCCTGCAAACAGGGAGGAAACAATATCAGAAACTTCTTTAAATTGTATGTTCCTTTTTCGCACTATGCAAAATTGCCATTATGCCGAAGATGGCAGTGGTTAAGGTTCAGAGTTTGCATAATTGCAGTGGTTAAAAAGTTCAAGAAAGACATCAACTTCTTTCTTAACTAACAAGAAATAGTCAATTTTGTGTTCTTTTTTCCCATTATGCCGGAGATGGTATTTACAAAAATAGATGGCCTAAGGAAGTTTACACAATATTAATAACCATGCATAAACACACACCAAACTAGAAGGGCTGCAGTCCATTTGTGCTTTAGTTAATTAATAATACTCCCTCCATACGCAAACTAGCTAGGTGCAAAATAAAGAAGAATGGGAAAAGACCTAGTACAAGAGGATGCCTGATCTATTCTGATTATGGAAAAAAAACTATTCACTCAAATAAAAATAAAATAAAAAGACAAAGTACAAAATTGATGATAAAAGCCACAATGATACACCAGTACATGTGGGGTTTCTTAAAATTAGCCACAAATTGTGCAAGGCCCCCTCCTAGTTACTCATAAATCTAGCAAGAGAAATTCTGAACTAATACCAGACCAATTAGGTAAAAGAAAGAACATAATGGCGAGGAATTTTTGGAGACAAGATATGGCACTTTCCATGTGTTGAACTGGTGCGCATTAAAATTCTAAAGCTTCCAATCAAGCCATTGGATAAAATACACTTGATAAGTTCCAGCATTTCAATCATTCACATTTTAGCCATCAATCAGTCAATCACCAATAGCAAGCAGACTAGTTCAGATAAAACACAATCTACACCGAGAACATTTTATATATTCACTCATAAATCTGGAAATGTTAAAACCTGTTTAGAATCATACCAACAAGGAAACCAGGATTTTATGATGAAAAATGTATGCTTTGAAGATTTGATAGTTTTGAGGGGTTCAACTAATGCACATTAAAGTTTTCTAATCAAATGATATACACGATATGCTTCAGCGTAGACCTCCTGTATTGCAAGGATGGCTTCAGGAGTCCAGCGTGTCACTTCCTTCGAAGAGTCATTAGTGATCTCCCTCACCTGAAAACTCATCAGCAACAATTGCAACATTAAGGCAGTGTGGATTCCAAATGTTCTGTTATGGAGATGACAAATCAAAGGTACAGGCTTCACCCACCAGACGAGCAAAGGGAGCGAATGGGATAAGAAGCTTGACAGTTTTTTGGATTTTCCTTATCTCCCGCAGAGCCACCGTCCCTGGTCGCCACCTATGCTTCCTCTTAGTACGCCCCGGTGCCCCTGCTCATCCAATACCTAAAGTGAATAAAAACAAGAAACAAGAAGCTAGCATCTCCACAGCTGATACTCCCGATTGCAAACTAGCGCTCGAGACATCATGTCGCTACAACCGAAACCTATCACCCCGCATAATCAAAATCCCCAATCACCAAGGAGAAGCATAAGTAGCGCTCTTCGGCGACATTGCTAAACCAATGCCATGATACACTGATAAATGCCCCTTGCGCAGAAGAAATGCCCCTGAAAAACCGCACAAACAAACAAGACACCAGACGATGACAAAGCGATCTCACCAGTGGCAGCCGCTCCATCCCCGGCCGGCGCACCCTTCCCCTGCATTGCATCAAACAGGTTCCGAGCAGGTTAGAGTGACTCAAAATAACTAATCAAATCCAAGAGAAACCCCCAGTCGCCGCCCACCCGCCCGTACCGGAATTCCCGAGGTGCTCGCGCCGCCTGCAGCGAAGGATCAAACAAGAACGTGGTTCAGCATTACTGCCTTACGGGTGGAAGGAAAGCAGCGGCGACGAGTCCTGTCGGTGCTGTCGCCGGGGCATAGAATGGTTGCGGGGGACGGCCGGGGAAGCTACCTGTCTGCGCCGCCCTCTGGCGAGGGGAGAGATCGAACTGCAGTTTCTTCTTGGGCGGGCGGCCCGCCGTCCTTACGGCCGGGTGCTTGGTGCGAGCCATCGCCGGCGGAAACCGGCGGCCCGCGGTGGGTTGAATTCGAAGCGAACCTGCGGGGCGCGGGCGGGTGGGCGGGCGGCGGACCCGGGCGGCTGTTTCACACGCGGGCAATTTTCGTACCACGACACTCGGATAACACGTGGTTCTAATAATGCCATCGATGATCAAAGAGGCGAGGTAATCTCTCTCTTACATATACAACTAAAAAGAACGAAATTCACAGTTTTTTTTCGCCTCCACGAACCCCCCGGACATCTTTCGTCGCTCCGCTCACCGCTCCCCTCCGTGCGATCGTCGCTCCGCTCCCCTCTTGTTTTTTCGCCGTAGATTTCGCCGTAGATGCAGCAGCCTCGTGGATCTAGCGATACCTTCACCCCCAGGAAACAGATCATGTGGTCTTTCCCCCTCCCGTCTTGCCGCCGCCGCTCGCATTGCCGCCCCCGTCCCCTGGCCTACTGCGTGCGTCGCCGTCGCCGTCCCCGTCCCAGCTACTGCGCTCCCACCCTCGCGATACCCTAGCACCACGCACGCACGCCGCCTCATCCGATCCAGTGCCGCCTCCCCTCCCCTTCTCGCCTCGCCGCCTCCAGCCCCGGCGGCGGCGGCCATCCAATCCCCTCTGTACCCCTCCTTCCCGCGAGGACGCGCGGCGCGCACGCACGACCGCGGGCAGCGAGGGCAGCTCCTGCATCTCTCCGCCTCCTCCTCCCCGCTGCGCGGCGTCCGCGAGTAACTCACAGAGCTCACCGGCCGCGGCTCCTCCCTGTCCTCGCCGCCACGCGCCTCCTCCCCGTCCTCGTCGCCCCGTGCCCTGCCCCATTGCCGAGAGGGAGAGACCGGTGCAGCGGGCGCACACCATGCTCGCCACAGATCGACACTGCCCTGGGTCAAAGCGCGGCCACGTTCGTCGCTGCCGCCACCTTGACTGTCCGGATCAGCAGCCTGGACGGCGTTACCGCAGCGGACTTCCGCCGCCGCCGGTGAAGGAGGTCAGCCAGGACGCCAACTTCCAGATCGGCCCGACTGTGGTTTGCGGCAAGCCATCATCCTTGGTGCCCCGTCCGTGAAGCCATGCATTACGCAAATCACCCGGTACGATTCATCTTCCTGACCACCAATCCCTCCCCCTCCCCCGCCGCCGCTTTCCAAACCTCCTCCCACACAGCCGTTGCCATAACCCCAGCTTGAACGCGTCTTGGACTAGGGGTGGCGGCTAACTGGAACAGGACCCCATAGCGGTGAAGCATGAGGGACGCATCAGTGGAAGCGTAGAGTCATGGACAAAAGAAGCAAAGAGTGCTCAGGTGCTGTATACTCCCCTCAACAATTTGCACTTCCTACCCCTAATTTTTTTCTTCTCCAGCTGCCACAATGTTGGGACAAATGCAATGTGTCAGGTTCGTGGCTCACGAACGGAACGGAAGAGGAAACAATGGGTATGTATTCATCCCCAATCAGAATTGCTTTCCCATGTGCTTCCTCCCAGGATATGATTTGAGGGCTATGTACCCAGTAAATGAAGTCATTATGGGGGATTAAGTTATGCTACTGATGTTCTATTTGTTTATTCGTATAGAAGTAAATTTGCTAATTTTATGCCTGCTTCCATGGTTCAGAGGTTGCAGTGTCAGCTGTCGCAAATGACTGAAAAATGTCCCTGCAGATTGCTCCCATTTTGTTGTGGATTTGGTCCCAATGCGTTGTAATCTTTGGGAATCTGAGGACCCGATGGGTATTCTGTACCCCCATCTAAGTGAGCTTTTTTTGGTATGTGTACAATACTCTGTTTTTGTTTCTAATTGATGTAAATTAGCAGGTAGTGGAGAATGTTGCAGCTTGCCTTATAAGCATCCTTTGACCCACACTATATTCTCTTTGCGCCTGTTGAGAAATCTTGGCATCAGTGGGTGTTATTTTCAAATTTCAATATGAGAAGTGAAACAAAGTAAAATTGAATGAAAGTAGCTTCATGGATACATTTCTTCCCGAAGATACTTATGTCTTCTAATTTTCATTTCTACAAATCTGTACTGATGGTGGTTATTATTCTATTTTAGATGGACAACTAAATGGATCCCATAAAAAGAAATGTTGTAGGTGCACATTTGAGAACCTGGCAAACACCATAATATGAGGTAATCACTATATGATCACAATGGCGTAAGGTATTATTTCCATTTTAGGTTCTCAAAATGCATCCAGTTTGCATCCACAGCACATTTGCAGAAAAGAGATGTAGGTTTCAAACTGTAACATTGAGATTCAAGTATGAAAATTGTCAGGTTTATCTGAATTTATCTCCTTACACTAAACTAACTACAAACATAAATAGGTCATTGCAGTACAGAGTTTCTAATGCAGATTATAGGTTTCTTTAGAATTGTCACCAACAGTTAAACTATTTGTTTGAAAAAAAAGAATTAGTGTGGTTTTGCAATATGAAAGTGTCAGGGCAATAGCTAAGGATGATATTGAAATCTGCACAGCAAATAGAAAAATAAAAAGTGAATTATTTTGTTTCTTGGTTATACAGTTAGAAGGAATGGTGCAAAAGCTTGAACAAAGTAGGCCAGTTGAAAATTGCTTTGGGGGAAAAATCTCACTTCAAAAGTGCTAATCATGATTTTTATGTTTTTTCTGTTTTTTCTGTACATTGCATTTATTTCACATAGTTTATATATATAAATGAAATCTGCACCATTTAAATAACAACGTGGTTTGCCTGAGTGAACCAGCCTCAGGCTTGCTTTAATTTCTTCTGCCCATATTTTTCTTAGGGTTTTGACTTTTGATCTGAATTCCTTAAACCAGATAGAGGAGGTGTTTGGCAGAAATAAGTAACAAAATATGCTCGGTTTGGATTTAATCTTTGTGCAGAAATAAGGTGTTGTATGAGTTGATGGTGATAGGCCTTCTGCCGGTTGACTTAAATTGCACTTGCCTTCTTTGATATGTATATGCAGAATATTCACATTTTTTATTTTTTTTCAAAATTGACAGCCGGAATATATGAGGCCTTGGATTTGAGGGATGAAGGATCTTATTTATTTTATTCTTCATGGCAGTTCTTCCAGTTCTTTTTTTCTTTTTTTCTTTACTGTGCTTGTTTATACTTGATATATATGCCAGGGGCTCCAGTCTAGCTGGTTTAATAAAGGTAATATAATAGAAACTATCATGTGTTGTATTTGATAAATTGGTTTGACAAAGCTGTTTAATTTATCACAGCAACCAGATGTATAAACCATTCTGTTCAAATGGGTGAGAACTATCAGTTACGCACTCAGTTATCCAACAATGCTCAAATTTTAATGAGAGTGCATCAAGGCTGCTTGATGGATCAGTGGTGACCCATTGATCTTGTGTGTGACCTTTGATTCTAACTAAGTATTTCCCTTTGCATTTGCCTTCATAAATTTGTTGACTTTTTAACACTTGTACTGATATGCTTGTCCCTTACCTTTTCTTCTAACTAAGGAAGGTTTTAACAAAATATAGTTGTACAAAATATACTTGTACAAATATGGTAGTGAGGGCACATGTTGATATTTCCAGTGGTTGTCCTTCCAAATTATCAAAGAGGAAATGTAGCAAGTTTAGCTTGTGTAAGTATCATGTGTACAAAGCTTATGATCTCTGGTCCACTTCTGTAGCCACTTACCTATTTAATTTAATCACAGGCGAGAGACAGTTGAACTTAAAGAGATCTCCATGACATCCTGTGGATGGAAGAAAAACATTGAGTGTTAGCTGTTAAAAGCATTGAGGTTAGCTGTTAAGTGTTACCTCAGGGAAGGCTGATATTTTTGCTGCTAGATTGTAGTTGACAGATTGTTACATAACTGAATTTTCAGAGCCACTCATGTTTTTGAACAATGCAGACCTGGAGAGATACTCTTTTTGTTGCCTGGTGTGGTCTCCCTAAGTGGGACAAGTGGGTCCTTGTTTTTACTGACTAATGGTTAATGGCTGAAACTGAAGATGGAGCCAAGAAAAGGAAGATTACCCTGGAATACTGGATGAGAAATTTATTTGACAGTCGTTCTACATGTTGTACAATAGAATATATGGTTCCTACTTAGTTGATTTATGTGACAAAATGTATGTGCACGTTATAGTTTAATTTACAATGAAATAGCTTTTGAAAATTATTGTATGTACATGGTATATTTGGACTTCTGGAAACGCATATATGCATTGCTAGGCGGAGGTTCCGGTTGTAGCGGACATTTATTTTTTGTGTGCTCGTCATGAACCTATATGTTACTAAATCATTCAATATTCTTGGGTCTACTTGCGGAACCCAATGACAATGGACAACATGAATTTATACATATGGTATTTATCGTGATGCAAAATCTATATTTTTTCATGCGAAACTTATGGTGTTCTAATTTTTTGTTTCCCTCCCGTAGCAACGCACGGGCACGAACCTAGTTTTTTAATAAAAATGACACCACAGGACAACAAACAAATTAGAAGAAACTAGAAGAAAAAGAGGAGGAGGAAACTAAAGAACTACGCTCCAGCGTCCCGGCGAGGGAAGAGGATGAACCGCAGATTCCGAAAGCCTGTCAACGACCAGACACACGACTTCCAAGATGTTCTGCGCGAGTGCGACCGGCTAAAGAGCCGACCTATCGAAGACCGGCTGTTCTTCTCCTTCCAAAGACTCCAAGCGACCAAAAGAACTAGAGTATCAAAGCCTTTTCGAGTGGCCTTAAGAACCCTCTTAACCATGAGCGACCACCAACTCACAAGAGGCGATTCCCTAGAAGGGGAAAGGTTTGACAAGTTGACCCTCCCGAGGACCCTGAACCACATTTCGTGGCTATGTGAAAGGACCTTGATGTCGCCTAGAGGGGGGTGAATAGGCGAGACCTAAAATTATTGCCACGTAAAACAAATTTATTAGCGACAATTGGATATTCCAAATACCACTTTTAGAGATTCAATAAATGAACTTCTAAAAGGATCTTTAGAATCTCCAAATAAAAGAATTGCACGCCTAGCGCAGCGGATATAGCACACTGCCACCAAAACCGGTACCATCGGTTTTGCAAAACCGGTGCCACCAGTTTTGCCCCGTCGGTGAACCCCCCAAGCTAGATTGAATATGCTAGGGAGCTCGGAATCAAACCAAACTTGGAGATGATGATTGTAATGTCTTTCTAAGGTATATCTCCAAGTCCCTGCACTCAAAGACACATATACAACAATATCGAGCAATTTCACCAATTAACAATATAAGCACAAAGAAGCTTAAAACCAGCGGGGAGACACAAGATTTGTTTTCCCGAAGTTCGGATTCACCGCTCGCACCAAGCAGCCACCAAGGCACGGTGAATCCTACTCTCCGTTGAGGAAGCTTATGCAACCACACTAGGTTAAGCTATCTCCTCCTTCCACTAGCTTACTTCTTCCCTTTCGAAGGCGAAGCACGACCTGCACAAATTTTCCCGCAGCTCACCACACCTTGGTAGCTCACGGGCAACACCTAGCCGTCTAGGAGCGAAGCTCCAAGAGTAACAAATGAATCACACAAGCTTGATGAAGTCCAACAGTGCTCAAGATGCTTTTGGTGCTCTCAAACTTATCACAATAGCTGCTATCTCTACTACCCAACACAAAGATCTCACAATGTCAAGCAATCCTCATAAAGAGGGGTTGGGGAGAGTTAGTATGGCTTTTTCTTAGCAAGGAAGAGCAGGGAAGCACTATAGCAACCTCAGGAACAGCAGCCAAACACAGGGGAGGTCGTGGGGTATAAATACTCCACTCTCCAAAACCTAGCCGTTAGGAACCCAGTGAAAACCGGTGCCACCGATTTCTAAAACCGGTGCCACCGATTTCTAAAACCGGTGCCACCGAAATTCAAACCAACTAGCCGTTGGAGCGCCCTGACACAAAACCGGTGCCACCGGTTTCTCAAACCGGTTTTGTCCTGGCAAAACCTAACAAGTGTACGTGTAGCTTTTGTGTCTCTTAACAACTCACATGGGTTTCTTGAGGACTTAGACAATTTCAAGACTACTTGTGATGCATCCCTCTTGATAGTACGGCACACCTATACTCAAGATCAAATATAAATACAAATGCTATTTATTCACTTGAGCTTCATCATTTTGAACCAAGCCATACTTCTTCAATGTATCCGCTTGAGAGTTGCATCCAACTTGTCTCTTTGAATTGAGCACTTCAACCTTGAGCTAGTGACTTGAACCTTTGTCTTTGAATGAAATCCACCTCTAGTCCAATTCACTTTTTTACAATATAATTCTAGAAAGATTGATACTTGCCAATATGAACACCACATGTGACCAAGATTCATCAAGTTGAAATCCAAAGAAAGTTTCGTCACCCTAGCAAAGGTACATGACCGAAGTCCGCAACTTGATCACACATTGCTTAGTACCTAGAAACACTATCCCGAACTCCACCTCTTCATCCTTGCATCGCATATAGCTTCACATTAGTTTCTATCAACAATGAACACCATTTCTTGATATGCAATATATCCACTTTACTTTGACCTTTCATTTCCATTAGAGTCATCATGTCTTGTTTGCAAGTCATTCTTTAAATATAGACCAGAGATGAGCCATATCACCATGTCTCTTGTCAATTCAACCAAACTTGCGTTATACAACATTTTTATCCAACGTGATCTAAGATATCTCATATCAATATTAAACAAGCTTTTATCAATTTAGAGACCAATATATCACACATGTCATTATGCTCTTTCTTTATTGCGCCATAGGTTGCCATCTTTCATATTCATATATAATGGGAGCAACTACTTATTAATTCATATCAACATGAGCCATCCACATTGAATTCAACCAATGACCAACAGTGAATCATCAATATACAATTTAATTCCTGCTCATAATCTTTAACAAACATGTTAGTCCTTTAATCGTTTTGCCATACAATTCACCAAAACCCACATAGGAGGCCTAGATGCACTTTCAATCTCCCCTTTTTGGTGATTGATGACAACTCGATTAAAGCTTATAATAGATATTTCAATAAAGTTTTTGAATGTTCAGATTTAGTTTGAGCTCCCCCTTAACATGTGCTTTGAATGAAATTCAATATCTTGGCCTAAAATGCCAATTTGCACATTTTCAAGAAAAAACATGGAGCTCCCCCTAAATCTCAATATCTGTGAGGTGCAAAACATGTGTGTGAACATTTAATATGTGATGCATGCAGCACTCAACAATAAAACAAAGAAACCAGTGCTTCTCAGCCAGAACCGGTGCCACCGGTTTTGACAAACCAGTGCCACCGGAAATGCCCAGAGAGCACAGACAGGCACCAAACAATGTGGCCCAGATCTTCCGACACCATGGGTCAGAACATCCGGCCCCAACCAGAGGCTACCGGAACTTCAAGGCCAGAAGTTCCGGACCCAACCAGAATTTCCGACACAGAGTCTGATCTTCCGGACACACGAAGCATTTTATCAAATAAATGAGTCTAAATAAAATTTAAACAAGATCCACAACCAAAGACAGGTTCAACACACATAGTATCATACATTACAATTGTTCTCAAGTCCAAAAGAGCTACGAAGAGATAGAATTTATTACACGGGGCCTGTTGCATACAACAGCCAAAACCGTGCCATCGGTTTTGTAAAACCGGTGCCACCGGTTTTGCCAGACAGCCAGCAGAAAGAGCAGATCAGCGGTGCTTTAATCGCTCCAAATTCTCCACCTCCATCACCAACAAAGGTCCTGGGGGCTTCTCCAGCTGCTTCTACTCATCATCTTCATCATCATTTTGCTCTTGGCCTTGAGTTGGAGCAACAAATGGAGGTTGGGGCATAAATTGAGTTGGAGGGAATGTATCAACATAAGGATCAACATTACCAAAAATTCCTCCAAATATATCAGCTTGAGCGGAACCTGAACCTCCAGCTGCATAGGGATCAACTTGTGGCATACTAGAAGAGCCACCTTGTCCTTGAGTTCCCACAAAAGGCATCTCAGAAAATGAAGCACCTCTACTTTGCATGCCTTCATATGAGGGGTTGTAATATGAGCTGCCCATAGATCGATCCCAAAAATCTTTTTGAGTGACCGGATCTACCTCTTGAGATTTATTCCATATTTGATCAAATCCCTCCGGCTCACTATCTTCCTCATCAGACTCTGCAGGTGGAATATGAGGCCTATTAGAAGGATTTTCGTACATTTGCCTAATCATTTTTGAATCCCTCTTCCTCCTTTGCCTTTCCTTATGAGCAATGGCATTTGTACTCATACAAGCCACACATAAAGTTGAACAACTTTCTAAGGGGTGAAGGGGGCTTGTGCACATCTCTTTGCCCATGTCCACGTCCACTACCGGACGCCTCCCTTGCTGCCATAGAAGGTGCAGCAGCTGTAGGGGCACCTCCAGATGCTTCTCCACCCTCTGCATTAGCCTCCATGCTTGCCGCTTGGGCTAGGGTCGGACCTTTGACATCATTCTTCATGTGGAAGGGCTCAATCTCATGATCATAATCAAATGTGCAATTTGTGACAGCCTCAATGACATGCATGAGATAGGGAGCATACCCGCAACTCTTTTGAGGAGAGCCAGCAATAGTCTTCATCTCTTCCCATATGTAGTCCACCACACTAAACTCCGGCTCAGTAGGGGTCATATATTTGATCAAATCACGAAGATAGAAAGATATGTTGGATTGATCACCTTCTCTTGGAGCAAGTGTCTTCCTAAACATACGGTTGATATAAACATAGTAAGGTAGCATGCCATGAACACTTCCAAAGTGCCTCTCATGTCCCCTCATGTACATGTAGCTCATGTCTTTCTTATCCATGTAATTAGCATTGTGAATATGAACCTTCTTATCATCCTCTCCATCAAAGCCAAGAAGAGAGGCGAACTGAGTGTAGGTTACTCCAAACAAATTACCCTCAGTCATCCAATGCACAATCCTCTCATCATTTCTAGATGTGAAGTAGCAAGTGGCATAGAATTGTGCAATTACCTCACTATTCCATGACTTGACAAAGCTCATAATCTTGTATATATTCTTTCTCTTGCATTCCCTAATGATCTCATCAATCCTAGGGTCCTTGAATGCCCTCATGTATTTCCAATCAATAAACTGAGTCTGGGCAATAGGAATGTCTTTTGCAAGGATGGCACTCTCATAGAAGTTCTGATGAAAAGCTTTGCCAAATCTGTAATCAAGATGTCTCCCACCAACTTCCTTGGGATTCTTTGCTCTCTCAACTCTCGCCTTTTCTGTCATTCCTTTGACTTTGTAGTTGACCTTGGCTCGGTGTGGAGGAGCCATGGGAGCTCTAAGAGTCACATCACTGAGATGTGTGGAAGGAGCATTATGTGCAGGGCGGGGTCCAAGAGCTGAAATGATGTCCTCCTCATCATCACCATTACAACTGCCACTTCTGTCATCACTGCCTGTCCCCTGACTGTGCTCATGGCTATGTATATGAATTGATTTGTCCTTTTTTTTTGCGCTGACCAGCTGAGTGAGAGTCTGCTGCAATAGACTCGAAAAGAGTGGGATCCCTCTCGTAAGGACTCTCCTCATCATAATCACTAGAGGTGTCCTCAGCCTCGGAATCCTCAATGCGAATATCACCCCTAGGAAGATGCACTTTTCCTGCTGTCCTCTTAGATCTTCTTGGTTTTGCTACTACTGGTTGAATTTCTTGCCCACTACTTTCAACATCTCTTGGCCGAAACTCAAATTGGGCATTCTTTGAGCGAGTTGGTCGTCTCCGAAAAACAATATAATCACTTGGATCTGTAACACATACATGGAGAAAAGACCTCTGAGACAATAATCCTTGAAAAAGATATTGATTTTGAGAATTGGAATTGAATTGGGAAAACTGACCAGGGTGCCTGCGCACAAACCGGTGCCACCAGTTTTGGAAAACCGGTGCCACCGGTTTCTGCCCAGAAACCCTAGGTCGAGTCCCCAAACAATGCCACCAAGGAATCACTAATTTCTTCCACTGAACAGCTTCTAGGGCCTAGGATATGAGGTTCTACCAAAGGAATCTGAGAGAAAACTTCTAGAGAGATAGATCGGGCAAAAACTTTGATTTGAGTACCTCCCGACAAGGTGGAAGAGTTGCTGCAGCCCAAGAACTGAGGAAAATCCGGTCACACCGGATTGAAGAATTCAAATCTTGCCTCAACACTTGAATCCCACGGTGGAACATTGAAATCGCCAAGAAATCGCCCCAAAACTCTCCCCATTACTGTTTTGGGTCGGGGTGAGAAGAGGGGGAAAAATGTAAATGTGAAGGGGTAAGTCACGGGTAAATAGTGGCCTGCCAAAAGAAACCGGTGCCACCGGTTTGGGAAAACCGGTGCCACCGGAAATTCCTGAGCCGGTGGCTTTTGTCCAAATTTGCACTTCTGTCTTTCCCCTTTTTCCTCTGCTCCATTTTTTGAATCCAATTATCCATTTTTCACTGCTCTTTGACTCAGATGAAGGATTTTGATAGATCTTTGACTGGGATAAGGAGATCCAAGACACATAGCCCTTGAGATGAGATTGGGTAGATCTAATGGACTTGAGAGTGTTTCACCATTTGTTGTTAGCCAGCAATCAAGCAAGGATAACGATAACCACAAATTGATCAACGAGGCCACAAAGACCCACACCAAATGATTTTCAAAAAAGCACACCTCCTATACATACTAGTTAATTTTGAAACACTATCCTATGTCACACAGAGTATGAGAAAGATAACTTAGCAAAGATAGATCTTAGAGGACATTCAAAATCTACCACTCACACCAAGAAACCAACCAAAGGTGGAGCTAGTCATCCTTTTCATACCAGGCACACTAGCATGAAAGAAGGCCTAGATGCATTGAAATGAATACATGAATTTGAAAAACATACCTTGGCTTGAACAAATAAATTCTTCACATAGAGGAACACATATATCCATCAACTTGTGCTTTGTTTTCTTTTATACTTTCATCTTGTCATTTTAGAGTGATCTAACCATGGTTTCAAATAAAGTGACAAGACAATACAAACATTAGTAGCACAAACTCTAGTCTCATATTTGATGACCCATTGAGTGTGGCAAGGGAGTGTGTCACAAAATATGGAACCTCATAACATGGACTAGATTCCTCAAATATATGGTGTACACAAGATTATGTGGAAGGCAAGTTGATGTACACCATCTTGGTCAATTAAGTCCAATCAAGGAATCTAAACCATGCTATGGAGAGTAGCTAGATATGTGAACTCAAACCAACTTAAATGAAAACTGATACAATTACCATGTTGGTTCATAGACCTTGTTGCCATGTAGCTTACTCATCATCAACTCACTTGCATTGGAGTTGCTCAAGTGTATTATATGAATATAAGTATGATCCCGTACACTTGAACTACACACACGGAAACTTGCAAATGATGTTAGTACCAAGAGACACAAAATATGAAGTGAGCTCCCCCTAAATATGTGCATCAAGGATTCGAATCTTGAGACTTGCACTTTTAGCTCAATTAAGGCATTAGGGTAGCTAGCTTCATATTATGGTCACATCACAAATAAATTCATGAATAAGTAAATAGGATCAAGACAGGCTCATAGATATTTATGAATGCTTCAGATGAAATTAGAAGAGTATTTCTTGAGAAATTGATTTCATTTGAACTTTTCATTCGTCTCTGCTGCCTACTGGTTCTGGCAAAACTGGTGCCACCGGTTTTACCAATCCGGTGCCACCGGATTTCCACTGAACCATGCATTTCTTCAAAAAGATTATTCTGCTGCTCCTTGTCTTGATACATTTCTTTTTATTTTCTACCCTTATTCATTTTTCTGCATTTATAAACACTCAAAGCTTCTTGATGAAGCGGTTAGTAGCATCGAGTGTTATTTGTCATTATCTTTCATTATTAACCAAAGATAGGTTGTCCACTATATATGCTAAGAAAACGATAAAAGCATAGATAGATAAACATGAGTGGACATCTAGAGAGGTACTTATCACAGGAGAGGCATTGGATAAAGTTTTCTTCCATTGATCTCACTTGGTTCCTTTATGATATGAATTTTCTCTTGAGATGCAAATGATATAAGATGAAATTCTTCTCAAGTGGACCAAGCTCCCAATGCAGCTCCAAGTACCTACAAATCTTCTTTTAGGCACATTTTGGTACCCAACATGTGTTGGGTCCTATATGGTTAGTAAGCAAGGATTTAGGTACCCAAATGGCCTTTGTGCTTGTCCTAGGTGAACCAATCACATTAGTAGCACAATAGTCATTTCAGTTTCTCCTAATTTTAATAAACTTATTATTGACACGTTCAAGATTAGGATTTTTACCATTTGGACAATCCTTACCAAAGTGTCCCTTTTGACGACATGTGTCGCAAGTCTTGTGTTTGATGTTGCTACTTTTATGTTTCTTGCTTGCAGAACCTTTCTTCTCTCTAAAGTTTGCTTGTGTCTTCAACCCAAGGCTGTTCTGCTTGACTTGTGGTTTCTCAGTGGAAACCGGTACCACCGGTTTAGATAAACCGGTGCCACCGGTTTTGCCTGTGTGCATCCTTGGCTGATTGACACAAGTTTCAATTTCGTGCCCTTTCTCACGACATTCATAACATCTTCTCTGTGAACGGCTTCTCTTCCTTTTTGATTGTTTTGGCTTATTTTCCTTTTCAAAAGAGCACGTGGAGGCATAGTGTCCCATTTGCGAGCACTTGAGACATTTGATATGATCATGTCTCTTCTTCTTGTCGTCTTGCTTCTCTTTTGGGATGGACTTGAGAGAATTCTTGCAGGTACTTTGCAATGTTGATCCCTTCTCAAGCTTCTTCACTATGGAATCACGGTTATCTTGAGAAGGTTGCGCAAGGCCCTTGCCTTTTAGCTTGGACAAGTCCATCTTAAGCCTCTCGACCTCTAGCTTCAGATTGTCATTATCTTGTGCAATGTGATCATGAAGTGACTCTGCAAGAACTTGATCATACCATGAAGGTTTTGCTTGCGAGCCGCAAGGGTTAGCACAAGATATATGAATTTTGGCTAGAGAACATGAACATCTATGAATTTGAGGTTCTAATGATTTTATGGAAGTAAGCATAACCTCATGATTCACTTCAAGAATTGTGTGTGAATCTACAAGCTTCCCATAAGAGCACTCTAGTTCCTTATGAGTAACCTGCAAGTTCACATACTTACTAGAGAGCTTCTCAAGCTGATCCTTGAGCTTTTGGTTTTCTTCCTCCAATAATCTTGCTAAGGTTTCATTTGGTTCCTTGACCTTCTCTTTGCTTTCATCTATATGACAATAAGAAATGTTAGTATTCAAAGAGAAATGAATGGGAGCAGTAGATACCTCACTGTGCTGATGAGTCGCTGAATTTTCACTCGAGAAAAACTCATCAGCCTGCTCCTGGCCAAAACCGGTTTTGCCTGAGCAGAACCAGTGAGGGTAATCTTGTGATTCTCTTGCTCCTCGGATGATGTCACTTGAGACTCATAGCACATAGGTGATGTTGAGCCCTCCTCAGGTGACTCCATGTCTTCTTGCTCATCATCATCACTTTCTATATCTTCATATGCATTCGTGATGAGAGTCCAAATGCGATGTGTGTCTCTTCAGATTTCTTCCTCTCTAGAGATGACATTCCATACAGCTTTACACACAGATCTTTGCAAGAAGTTAATAACACAAGCATTTGTCGGATGTTTGGACCCGGCAGTCCACACAGGGTAGCCTACGTGGTTGATTTGTTGAGGGACAGATCGAGGATCAGAAGCCGATGATAACACAAGACGCAAGGATTGAACAGGTTCGGGCCGTCGAGATGACATAATACCCTACGTCCTGTGTTGGGGGCGATTGTATTGCTGTGTATGAAGTTCCTGAAGGATCTCCGTAGTTGGGTTCTGTCCTAGGTTGAACGATTGCTCGTAATGTCGTGTTCTGGAGGGGGTCTCAAGGCGCCTTATATAGTCCGGCTGCCTTGAGTTACAAGTCGGCTAGAGATCGTAACCTACCCGAAATACAAGGATGCGATCCTATAACGATTACAGATATCTTTCCCTATAATTCCGGCTAGTTTATCTTGATCTCTGAGCTTCTTGCGGGATACGCCGCCTGCTTCCTTGCCGCGCGCGCCGTCGCGCCCATCCGGCTCGTCCGACTGGTGGGCCTCCCGACTGGTGGGCCACCCAGTCTGACAAACCGATCCAGTTGCACTCGGACTGGGCCGCCCCTTGCTGGTTGGGCCAATCCGCCTTCTGGGTACCCCTGGGGGTCTACCCCCGACAAGCCCCCGAGTAGTACGTGGTTGAGAGACAAGTCGGCGAGGTCGTGCTGTCTGACGAGCATCGAGCCTGCTGCAGTTGGAAGCGAAACCGCGTGATACTGGAGAGAAAAGAGCCGTCTGCAACGGATGCACCGCGAGGTGCGTCCGTTGGCCGTAGCCCCCGAGCCTTGAAGCGATTCCGAAGGAATCGGTCCAAGGGTTAGTAGCCTTCTTCTGAAGTCATCAGACAATCAACGGATGCGCCGCGAGGTGCGTCCGTTGGCCGTAGCCCCCGAGCCTTGAAGTGATTCCGAAGGAATCGGTCCAAGGGTTAGTCAAGGAGCATCTGGCTAGATCATCCGACGTTAATTTCGGCGCCCAGCCCCCGAGCGTGAGGACCAGCGGAGTCCCGCGAGACACGTCGAGTAGTCGTCCCGGCGCCAGCCCCCGAGCGTGAGGGCTGAGCACGCCGAGTGGTCGTCCCGGCGCCAGCCCCCGAGCGTGAGGGCTGAGCACGCCGAGTGGTCGTTCCGGCGCCCAGCCCCCGAGCGTGAGGGCCGAGGTGCGCCGAGTGGTCGTCCCGGCGCCCAGCCCCCGAGCGTGAGGGCCGAGGCCGAGTGGTCGTCCCGGCGCCCAGCCCCCGAGCGTGAGGGCTGAGCACGCCGAGTGGTCGTCCCGGCGCCAGCCCCCGAGCGTGAGGGCTGAGCACGCCGAGTGGTCGTCCCGGCGCCAGCCCCCGAGCGTGAGGGCTGAGCACGCCGAGTGGTCGTCCCGGCGCCAGCCCCCGAGCGTGAGGGCTGAGCACGCCGAGTGGTCGTCCCGGCGCCAGCCCCCGAGCGTGAGGGCTGAGCACGCCGAGTAGTCTCCCATACCCTGCAACAAAGTAGAAATTCGAGAGGAGAAGGCATTTCGGCGATATAAATATTAATGAACTCCGCTTCCTGCTTTTAAGTCTTTTAATTTCCCCGGGGAGTTAGCCTGTTACGTTTATGCACCTGATCCCCGATAGCCGTAGTCCATAGCGCAGGGAGCTGGGCCGCGTGCACGCGTAGGAGCGTAGGCGTACGGAAGAGCCGAGGTTTCACGGTTTAAGGCGTGTGCTCCCCGAGTACTTTAGCAACTCATTTTAAAGCTCACGGAATTGACGAAGTTAACTGGTTAATACTTAGCTTGGCGAACGATTCGAGTCCCGGAGGATTCCTTCTTTGTCAGATATGCCAAAGAGGAGGCAGGCGGAGAAGTGTCGCTTTTGATACACGGCGTCAGGAACAGTGTCCCCGTGATCGCACAGGATGCTCCCGTGGTCGAATGAAGCCAAAGGCGATGAGGGTGACCTGTGCAGCTTGGAAAAGGATTGTATTTTTTTGTCTGTCGCAATTTGTTCGCAGCGTCAGTTCCCGAGCGTTTCGGGGCTGATCGAGCCCGCATGGCGCGCTGCTTTTGATGTGGCGCCAGCCCCCGAGTCCGAGTGCTGGTCGAACCTTAGCGGTACGCCTTCAGTTATGCAGTGTTGGCCTCCGAGTGGTTCGGAGCCAATCGAGCCCGAGAGGCGCACTGACTTAATCGTGGCGCCAGCCCCCGAGCGTGGGAGCTGTTCGAGCCTTGGCGGCACACCACTGGGTTTGCAGTGTTGGCTCCCGAGTGGTTCGGGGCCAATCGAGCCCGAGAGGCACACTGGCTTGATCGTGGCGCCAGCCCCCGAGCGTGGGAACTATTCGAGCCTTAGCGGCACGCCACTGGGTTTGCAGTGTTGGCTCCCGAGTAGTTCGGGGCCAATCGAGCCCGAGAGGCACACTGGCTTGATCGTGGCGCCAGCCCCCGAGCGTGGGAACTATTCGAGCCTTAGCGGCACGCCACTGGGTTTGCAGTGTTGGCTCCCGAGTAGTTCGGGGCCAATCGAGCCCGAGGGGCACACTGGCTCTGTTATGGCGCCAGCCCCCGAGCGTGGGAGCTGTTCGAGCCTTAGCGGCACGCCGACTTCTTTGTCTTGCTCGAGTGCTCTGGAGCCATTTTTTACCGTTGACGCCCGGCGTGTAACGGAAGGCGAAGCGCCCAACGGCTCTTTTTACCGTTTCGCCCGCCCCCGCTAATCGCGTTATCTCGCGGTAATTTCGGGCATCAAGGCACGCTATAAAAGGTGAGGGTTAGACCCGGAGGGAAATCTTCCCATTCCCAGATCCGTCCTCCCCGTTCTTCGCTTTTCATCCCGCCGCCACCAAAGCTCCCACTGCTCGCCAGTCCGTTGTGCGATCTCAGCCACCACGGGGAGCGCAGCCTCGCTGATGCGATCGAAGACCCCTGCCGTTAGATCCATGGCGGGGAGGAAGAAGCTCACTGGCGTCCCCAAGTCTGACAAGATCCCCTCCCCTGTCCTCGCGTGGGTGCGGGGGAAGGTGACCACAGAAATGCTGGAGGAGATGGTGGAGCGGAGCATCCTGCCGTCTCAGGCCGTGGCGGAGTGGCGGCCGAGCGCAGGAGAGGTGTTCCCGTCGGAGAACTCCGGCGAGCTGGTCCTTTTCAAGCCTTTCTTCGAGGCGGGACTCGGCTTGCCTACGGGGGCGTTCTTCCGAGGGTTGCTGCACTACTACGGGATCGAGGCCATCAACCTCAACCCCAACTCCATCATGGCGATCTCGGTCTTCATCCACCTCTGCGAGGCGTATCTGGGGATCTCTCCCCACTTCAACTTGTGGAGGTACCTGTACTGGCTGAAGCCTCAGCCGAGTGAGGAGAAGATGGTGATGGTTGGAGGCGCTGGGTTTATGCTGCGTCAAGGGCGGAAGGACGAGTACTTCGACATCGCCCTCAACACCTCCAACAAAGGATGGAAAGCCGAGTGGTTCTATGTCGGGAACCACGAGCCGGCGATCCCCTGCCATACCGGAGAGCGGCCGAAGGTTAAGGATTGCTGGAATGAGCTTCCTGACGCCTCCGAGATGGATGAGGTTGACGAGCTCCTTGTGTTGATCAAGGAGCTAAAGGATCAAGGCTTGACGGCGATTGGTATCGCCTGCAACTTCAGCAGGCGGCTGATCCAGCCAATCCAGGAGCGGAAGCACCCGAGCTACGAGTACTCGGGCCGGGATGATCCCACCCGGGTTGCTAACCGCACCGTGAGCAAGGAAGATATGAAGGCACGCGTGGGCGGGTTCTTCCTCGGCCACGTGTCGGAGAAGGACCAGCCGCGTCCTTTTTCACTGAAGAGGCCTCCACCACCGGTAAGTTGCCATTCCGAGTGCTTTTTGAATGTTCTTTCTTGACGTATTTTCTGATTTCGTCCGTTGGCCGTCTGATTTTGCGTCTTCTATTGCGCAGGATCGAGTCTTTGAATACTTCTCTGCTGCCCCACTTCCAGAAGACTTCCCGAGGAAAGTGATTCTGGAGGAAGCGTCTCTGGCTGCTCAGGGCGGCACTCGGGCAGAGCGGACGGTTGATCCGCCTGCTCCCCGTATATGGGCACCGAGTGACACGGAGGGTTCTCTGAGTCCTTCGGATGAGGAGGTGGTGGAGGACCGTCCGCGGAAGCGCCGAGCGGCTGTGGCGAAAAGGAATAACCGCGGAGGCGGCGTTTCCAAGCGGGCGGCGGTCGCTGACGACGGGGCGGCCGACGACTCGGCCACGTTGTCGGATGAAGCGCCCTCCGTCCGGGATGCAGTGGCGGGTATGGTGCCGCCGCCTCCCAAGCGGAGGCGCACGAAGAGGTGGCGGCGAAGAAATCAGACGCGCAGCCGGCTCAGCGGCCGACTGCGGGTTCGGACGCCGATGTTGACGAGCCGGGACGTCGTTCGCCGGCCGTCATGGAGGAAGAGGAGAAGGACGAGGTGGTGCCCGACGACGTGTTCCAGGAGCAGGAGCACGCCCGGGCCATGGGCGTCTCGGTGGAGGAGAGGCGGCGCAGGGTGGCGGAGACGCTTGTGCAGGCCACGGCGGATGCAAGGCCAGTCTCCGATTTGGGGACCAGGCCAATCCTCATGGCGGCTTCGGCGCAGCGGCGTCCCAAGCTCCCCGTCTTTCGGCCCCGAGTCGCGGTGGTGAAGAGTACTCGGTGAGTTGTTGGTCTTCGCGTTTCTTCTTGTTATCATTTATCTCCGAGTTCTTGTATTAACTTCTGAGTGCTTTTTTCAGCAATGCCTCCGATCTGGACGGTGAGGCGGCGAGCGGGAGGGCTCCGTCAACTGATGCCCTGCGAGGCCCGAGTGCTCCCCCGGCCGCACCTGCAGGCCAGTCATCCTCGGGTGCTACGCCCGAGGTGACGAACTCGGCCGATGGACCGGGAGCGGCGCAGACGGCGGAGGTCCCAATCAGGCCTGACCCGGAGCTGGTAGTGGAGGTGCCGGCGGCCGACGATACGGCGATTACTCCAAGCGTCACTGGGGATCCTGTCGTGGACACGGTGATCCAGTCGTCGCCCGCAGGCGCAGGCGACATTACTCGGGGAGAAGCCCAGGAGGAGGATCTGCCGAAGCAGTTGGACACCTCGGGGACCATCACTGTCCCCGGGGTTGACGCCATGGCGGAGAAGGAGGGCTCGGTGATCGCCGAGCTTCAGATTGCTGTCGACCACGCCCAGCGCCTTGCAGCGGTTAGATTCCTCCCCTGTCTTGTTGATCTTTTCTTTTTATTGGTTTTCTGAGTTCTTCGCCTTTTCGGATGGTTGTAGAAATTGGCTACGCTCCGGCAGTCGCGCCTTGCGCAGGCTCAGGACGCGGAGTCGGCGCTCCGTCGTGCGGCGAAGGCGGAAGCAGAGCTCAAACGGGTCAAGCGTCAGCGTGACGCTGCCAAGAAGAGCTTGAACGACGCTATCGTGGAGCATCGGCATAGTCTTCATCGTAAGGCCCTCTCCTTGTAATTCCCGAGTAGTTGCTGAACTGTAGGACCTTACCGTGTTGTCCTCATCCTGACCGAGTGCTCCCTTGCCTTTCCAGAGAAAGAGATGGAGAGGGAGCGCCACATCACCGAGCTGAAGGAGCTGCGATTTGCGAATGCAACTCTGCAGCAGTCGGAGGAGGTGATGGCGGGCAAACTGAAGCAGGAGCAGGACTTCCGGAAAGGTGCGGACATGACGATGCTCCAAGCCATGTATACAATTCAGAATAACTCTCAAATCATAACAGGCTTGGAGCAAGATCTGTCATCGGCGCATCTGGCCCTGACGGAGGTCAACGAGGCGGCGAGGGACCTGCTGGACTCCGTGGCTCCGGAGGAGGGTGAGCCGACTGCCTTAGTCCCGCATCTTCAAGCCGCGCCAATCCGCATCGCCGAGTTGATCAAGGAATCGGCCGTTGTGTGCGCGAACGACGCCTTGGCGCGTGCTCGGATACTATACCCGCGGATTGACCTTGCGCCGGTCGGAGATGGGGTGGCGGCGGACGCCACGGCGGAGCAGGTCGGTGCGGCGATGGCTGAAACTCGCCTGATCACCGAGAAAGTTGGCGAGGCTCTCAAGTTTGAGTAGAGTCCTGTATTCTATAGCAGAGTAGTGTAAACCTTTGTATATACAAGCAGTCAGAAACAAGTAAAACAAGAGTGTTGGATACTTTGTTTTATATTTTATTGTTGCCCGAGTAGCTTTTGGCTGAAATGTGCTTTTCCCTTTGCTTCACTTATCCTAAGTTCATAACGTCGAGAGCAGATCCCATGCACGTGTAGAAGGCTTAGGCGTCGTTCCAGGCCCGGTTACACAGCATTTAGTTAAGAGCTACTCGGGAACGGAGTGATTCCGAGAAGTTTTGCAAGGAGAACAAATATACGAAAAAGCATATAGTATTATTGAACTTTGTGATACATAGCTTTTCATGGGTAGAATCGGCGTAAATGCTCTATGTTCCACGGGTGTGGGACCTCGGTGCCATCCTCGTATTGGAGACGAAAAGTACCCGGACATATGACCTGAGTCACGATGAACGGGCCTTCCCATGGGCGGAGAGTTTGTGAACCCCTGCAGTGGATTGCACTCGGCGTAAGACGAGGTCACCAATGTTGAAGTCCCGTTCCTGGACGTTCTTGTCATGGTAGCGTCGGAGTTGTTGCTGATAGCGCGCGTGCCGTATGAGCGCGTTAACTCGGTGTTCTTCGATGGAGTCTAGGTCCACCTCGCGAGCTGCCTCTGCTTCACCTTCGTCGTAGTTATCGATGCGCGGTGATCCAAAAGCGATGTCGGTGGGGAGGATTGCCTCGGAGCCGTAGACGAGGAAGAATGGAGTATGACCTGTTGCACGACTCGGCTGAGTCCTGAGTCCCCAAATGACTTGTGGTAGCTCTTGGTGCCACCGTCCGGCGAATTTTTTCA
>QPGU01000652.1:45227-68632 GCA_004135705.1 Alloteropsis semialata | reverse complement strand
CGCCCGTGCCTTCCTCGACCGCCGCCCCCGTGGGCCGGTGTCCCCTTCCTCGGCCGCGCCGTCCCCCGTGCCGCCGACGCAGCACCTGGCCTCCATCCCGCGCCCGGCCTCCATCCCGCCGCCCGGCCTCCATCCCTGCAGGTTGCATTGGCCGGCCCCTGGCGCCCCGCCGTCCATGTGTGTGCATGTGTTGTGTGCTGTGCATTGTGGTGGTCTGGGTGTGTTGTGTTTTTTTTAATTTTCATTGATGATTAGATAGGATTTTAGAATGTGAAATGTGTTGGAAATTGTTTAGAAATTATTGATTCCATTGACTATGAAATGTGTTAGAAATTGTTTGGAAATTTCCATTGACTCTCATTCTATGTAATTTCCATTGATGATTATATAGGAAATTGTTTAGAAATGATTATTAGAAAATGTTTAGAAATAATTATTAGTGTAAATGAAAATGATTATTAGAAAAGTTTAGAAATGATTATTAGTGTATTAGAAATGATTATTAGAAATGTTTAGAAATGATTATTAGAAAATGTTTAGAAATCATACTATATTAGAAATGATTATTAGAAAATGTTTAGAAATGATTATTAGTGTAAATGAAAATGATTATTAGAAATGTTTAGAAATGATTATTTGTGTATTAGAAGTGACACGTAGACACGTAGATTTGTATATAACTAACCCAAATATCAAACATTTAAAAAAATAACCAAAAGAGCCTTTGGTACCGGTTGGTAACACCAACCGGTACCAAAGGCCCTCCCCCGCATGCCTACGCGGGGGGTCCTTTGGTACCGGTTGGTGTTACCAACCGGTACCAAAGGCTCCCTTTGGTACCGGTTCTGGACCCGGTACCAAAGGCCACCCCCCTTTAGTCACGGTGTCGCGGTACCGGTTCCAGAACCGGTACCTATGAGGGTTACGAACCGTGACCGATGAGCATCTCTCCAGTAGTGTGCCTAACGGCCGGCACTCGGCAAAGGTTCACGGCCGCCCAACCGCCGTCCATCGGGCGTGCCACATGAGTGTCACGTGGGCTTTTGCCGAGTGCCCCGTGGCCTGCACTCGGTAAAGGTGGGCTTTGCCGAGTGCCTAATGCCCCGCACTCGGCAAAGGCTCTATATGCCGAGTGTCAAATCATTGCCGAGTGCGTGCCTGGAGGCACTCGGCATATTGTCTGTTTGCCGAGTGCCCGATGAAATGCACTCGGCAAACCTTCGGGCACTCGGCAAACCTAGGCTTTCCGGTAGTGGAGGGAAGTGCGGCGGTACAGGTGTCACTGAAATTTGTTAAGCATGGATTAACCAACATCCACCCCTCTGTTCAGTACAGAAGCGGCGACCGACCAGGTCAGTTTTTCAGCTGCAACCAGGGCCAGGAGGGAAATTATTTTCAATAGAAATATAGGGGCTATAGTACAGATGATATATACTTCATTATAATCACAAATTTACAACATGGGAACAGAATGAGTATGGCTGCAATGTGCATGCCCAGTGGGCAATTCCTTCATATAGACGGGCTATTCTAATATGAAGAGCACGGAGAATATATATGGTTTTATGTTTGGAAGAATATACATATTTCGGTTCACTGAATCTGCATGATATTCAACAGCTAGCTATTTTTGGTTGAGAATGCAGGAAAGATTATCAGAGAAGACAGAGAGAAGGGAAATGAAGGCCACTTGCCATACGTGTGGTCCTCCAAACAGTTCCCATCTGGAGCTCAGTGAGAACCCATCAAGGCCAGCAAGATTAATTAATCCAGCTTGCAAAAAGGTTTCTTGGGATGCTGGGCAACTTTCCGCTGCAGTTCTTCCTTGACTGTGTCGTCAAAGGATCCCTTGAGCCGGACATGCCTGAGTGAAAGTGGGTACTGATCTATCCCAGATAAGTGCAATGACGACCCATTTAAGCAGTGAACCTTCAGAATCTCAAGTTCCTTCATATCTCTTGCAGTAAACTTCACATGTAAGTTGGAGCTGCACACTATCTCGAGAATCTTGACTTCACTGAACTGGCCCAATGCAGATAACGGATTTCTATCCAGATTGTCACAGAATTGGAGCTCAACATCCTGGTCTGTTTCGAAACGAAGACCAAGGGTATATAGCCGTTTTATCTGGCCAAGGACCTGTAGGCAGCTCCAATGTGGGTACTTTAGTACATGTACGTACATTTTGAGGCGGCGTAGGTTCCTTGGAGGAGTGATTTTGCCTAACCACTCCAAGTCCTTGTCCTTGTGGAGCTGCAGTGACAATGATTCCAAATGGCTGTGGCCCACAATGGCGGAAAACAAGGCCTTGATGTTAGTCCGGTTGATGCCAGACACTCCGAGCTTGTTAAGCTGGGTCAGGTTCTTGAGCTCGTTCACAATGGCCTTACCACCACTTGCGCTGACATTGAGGACACCCAACGTGTGCAAGGCCATCAATGCCCCAATCCCTCTAGGGACCATGATGCCACCACAAGCATCAGGATGCCCATGGCTATTCCTCCATGGTGTTAATGGCTCGTCTTCCATCAACGTTACCCTAGTTGCGGCACGAATATATTGCAGCTTCTGCAGCTTGCTGATGCTCTTCGGAAGCTTTGTAACAGAGGTGTGCCTGATATCCAGAGTTTGAAGCTGCCTGAGGTCACCCAAAGACTCTGGCAGACAAGAGACCCTTATGCATCCTCTCAAGCCCAGGAACTTGAGGCGAGGTAGCTGTTTCACGACTTGTTCGATATCTTCATCTGCTACATTTGTGTCCTCCAGATCCAGAACACGGAGCACTCTCATCCTGTCTGATATTAGGAACGGTTTCCACTCTCTAGAAACCGTCAAAGACCGTAGCCGTGATAAGTCCATGTTATCGAACACAAACTTGTCTCTCTTCCAGCTGCTCCCAATTGCTAGGTGCTGTACTGGTACTGCACATTGTGTGTACTCCCCGGACAGTACAGAGACTTCCAGTGGAAGGAAAATGTTCTCTTCGGTTTCCCGTGAGATGACGTACATGAGGAAGAATGAGTTGATTTGGCAAGAATTCCTGTTACCGGCCACGGTAGGTGTTTGTTGTGGATTCTCCATTATGCCCATGTTAGCCAGCTCTTTGATGAGGTTCTCCGTGTACTCCACAATGCTGTTGCTGTCACTGCCCTCGGAATATCCCTCCGCAATCCACCGCCTCACCAAACGACTCTTCCGAATCATTCTGCTTTGAGTAAAAATTGAGAGGTAGAAGACACATTTCTTGAGGAGCTGACGGCAAGCACGGAAGTTAGAATACATCCAGGTGAATACATCCCGGAAGCTATCAAGTCCCTTGCTGGTCCTTAATGCATACATAAAGTTAGCATTCAGACGCCGTGCCTCCCGTATGTCATTTCGTACATCGTCGGCCAAGTACTTCACTAAAGCAACGACTAGTTTGGGAAGTCTGCCGCACTTGTCAGCGACATCTCCTGCTTCTTGCAGCATGTTTGAATCCCAATTTTTCCCCCTAGTTACCTGTTGAGGAGAAAATATACTAGTTAAGATGATCAGCGCAAAAAACAAGCTATTATTATATTAAGATGCCTTTATAAAGGGACATTAACAAAAGGAAAACAATAAAAAAAATCTATCCCTGCGATAGAGAAGGATGGGAGCAAGAGGTGGAGAAGGACTGGAGCAAGTGGCGGAGAACGAGGGAGCGCGAGATGCGCCTCGCCTCAATGTGAACGGATCGGACGCAAGTATGGGACGCAAATAACAAAGGTACATGGTGGATGTGGAGTATCGACGGGAATGAGCCGAGGAATAATGGGCTTGTCGATTGTAGCCCAATGAAGGAACGCATTTATGGGACACTGGCTCATCTCTTATATGAAGATCACTTGTTATGGAATTCCTTTTTTCTTTGGGCATAGATTAATCCTGGATGGAGGTAATTAGTAAACAAGGTTGGAGGGCTTATAATTTGCTACGGTAAATTGTCTGCTTTCAGTAGGCATGAGTTTTTTTTAAAAAAAAATCTTTTCTGATAGAGATTTAGTTGCTCTTTTCAAAATGCAAAACATGTTATGTTAGCATTGAGCTTCTTGGTGGTAAGTTTGTATCATGTGACTTGTATTTTAAATTTGCTTGCTTCAGCTGCTAGTTTTAATAGCTTTCTCGCTTTGTTAATGAATTACTCACCAGCAGTATAAAATTATTTATTCAAGTGTGTATTATCTTACTATTTAAATCCGCATGAGATCAAATTTTGATCTGACTCCGAGCCATTTCTAACATATGAAAAAAAATCCATGTCTGTGCTATATCAGCTCCAATCCACTCCGAACCATTTTCCTCCCTTACCCTCTCTCTCTTCCCCCACCCCATACGCACGCGATGTCCGCCACTCCTTTTCCCTACTGCTACTCTCTTCTGCCAGCTCAGCACATTTCTTCACCAGCCCCACCCTGCACGGACAAGATTTCCGCACCGAGCTCGCCGAATGACACTCCGCTTGGAATTTGCCGCATGTAGGTTCAGCAGAGGAAAAGCCCTCGATATGTTCTTGGTAGCTAGCACATAGCATCTGGAGGAATCAACCTACACCCTTACCCTCGCTTGCCAATGTGAAGGCATGAGAACACATACGTACGTGCCTTTGCCGCCCTTTCATGCCCAAGCTGGCAACACACACGTACCAAGGCCATGACACTCTTCCACCTATTCTGCTCTGCATACCGTCCCCTGTGGGGCATACATACCAAAGGCCACCGCACACTGGACACTTCTCACCCATGCTGAACCCTAGGTAACCCCTATAAAGACCACATGGCCACACTCCCATTCCCTAGCCATGTTTAGGGATGATGAACCCTATTGATCATTCTGTCGACATAGATGAGGTGGGGAAGGAGAAGCAGGACGGCAATGGGAAGAAAAAGGATGTTAGGAGGCCAATGCGGAGGAGTTCAATATGTTTTCTAATTGAGTCTAAGTTATTTGGCATACCTTCTCGAAGAGACTGCGGGCTGCATCAGCTTCCAGACCTTTGACTCTGCACACTGCATGGTCTGACATTGCGCAATGTCTGGCGACGTTTTCTTCCCTAGTAATAACAATGATACAGCTTTTCGAAGTTCTCAATATCAATTTACCTTCTATCAGGTCCCAATCTTCCTTTGACCTCAAGTTATCAATAACAACAAGGCACTGATTTTCTTCGAGATGCCTCCAGATCCGATGGTAGATATCTGCGCCTTCTAATTCATCTGGTTTCAAGTAGTGAACTAAATTCTGACAGAAGTTCATGATGTCAAATGGATGGGATGCACTGACCATAGCAGAACTCTTGAACCTTCCTTTAAAATGGTCATAGAAGGCCCCGATGAGAAAAGATTTCCCAACACCAGCAATCCCGCACACTGAGATAACAGCGCTAACTTTTCGTACATAAGCCGTTGATATCTGCAGCCCAAGTGTATTTATCTCAGATTCACGCCCGAAAAGGTCATGTTTTTCTGGCCAATGGTCAGGAAAGCGCTGCCCCTGTGACTCCGTACACGTCTCCTTACGTTCACCACCCTTCAAACAAGAAGAGAGAGAGAGGGAGAGAGAGAGAGGCACTAACAGCATAAGTAAAGGGTGCCGTCAGGAAAGTATATATACATGGAACACATGACAGACCCAAAATAGCATAGATGGGTAGATGGCATACATAGCACAGGAGAGAACTCAGGCTTTCACGATGCATCTCACCTGAATTTTCTTACCATGGTTTCACACATATAGCCAGGATTTGTGTACGAAAATCGCAGCACACCTAAATTTTGGTCTACATGTCGATAGGTTGGATTATCATCGTTAACTAGAAATTCACTAGTATGATAAATTTAAATGTTGGGATGAAATAGGTTTACTTTAAAAAAATTCTTCAAACTGGATATGATATATTGGTTCAATATGTTTATCGATGCGTCCTATTATGACCAATAGTAATCTTCCATAGAAATCCTGGCTGCAATTCCAATATAATGTAACAATAGCTCAGTTATAAATTTCAGATGTTAGCTGCAGGCCGTGAATTTTTTTTCTCTTGATTTTCCATCATACTTAAAGCAGAAATCATGGCATATGCCCAACACAACAAATTTCCAGCGTCTAACTAATATAAAGCCTCAAAAAAGCATGTATGATTTAGCAATTGTCGTACCTGGCTGGGTCAAGGTTAATTTTACGATATTAGGAAAATCATTACTAATACATGGTCATTTATAAAATTTTGAAATCTCATTCGCTTAATCTTACAAGTACTTGACCTACGGTTGTGGTAGGCAACTCATAGGACTCTCTTTTATTTTCTACTTGTTTTCCATATATATTAATAAAGCATTCAATCCGGACCTTTGTCAAATACTTTTTTCTTAGTATATGTAGGACATGAACCATGCTTACATTCAAGAAAATATAACTCTCCACCAAATATGCCTCTTACTATAGTGATTTTGTAAATAAATACCATCAGGTGGAGATAGCTTAGATAGCCAATAAGATATGTATTTCATATGCAAGGGAAAGAGTTAGTGACAAGCGCATATAAATTACTAAATCAATCTGAAATCTATAAAATTCTAAATTGATAGAACAAGTGTAAAAAAAACCATATGAGTAATGACATGTACAAAACTCAAATTTCTGAAAGTACATAGTTGATGATATTTACCTGTTGGTTTTTTGGAAGCTCCTTGAAGAAAGCATAAATAGAGTGATCAGTGGAGAACTGCCGCAGCAACACATGGTTTGGCTTCTCCGTGCACAGGCTTGCAACCTCAAGCTGCTGCGTTGACACAACAATCCGGCTCCTATTCTTCATATTTGGCATGAGCGTCCTGATGAAGTTCCACTCTACGATGCTTGAAAGGTCTTCTATGATTATTAGGTATGGCTTCTTCTTGATTTTATCCATGACATCTGTAATGATATTGTCTTGGGTAGCCTTCATCGTCGCTAGGACTTTTACACCTACATCAGCTTCTTTTTCTCCACTCGTGTCTTGGGGATCCTGAGCTCTACCTAGCCCCTTTGCAAATTTTGCAAGTGTAAGGCTGCTAAAAATTCCCTTCCCTAGACCCCAGCTTGTGTGGGAGTTTTCAGAACTGGATATGGGAGGATTTGCATAGAACCCAGCCAACAAACTCCGGATGAACTCATGTGGATTGAAAGGGTGCATCAGCTTCACCCAAGCACGGCACTCAAACATTTCGCAAATTTCTGGGTCATCATATGCCTCCTTGATGATGGCAGCTATCCCAAGGTCGCTCCCTGTTCCACATACTGAAATCACTTGAAGGTCCTTGTCGTCCACTTTTATCAACCTGGAGAGATCCAAAATGTCGTCCTGATTATCATAGGCAACTCTAGGCTTCTTGATGATGTCCAATGCCATTTGGCTGCTGGCAGCAGTTGTCTGCTGCATCTGCTCTCGGCCAGGTTCACTGGTAATGAGGCTGTAGCGCATATTCCTCTGGTTCACATCCTCTGCTCGGGCCTTGAGCTGCTTGATCTCGGCAACGGCTTGGTCCAGGGGAAGTGTTTTCGTCACCATGTTAGACCTCAGTAAGCGTTGCCAGAATGAGCGCTTTGTGTCCAGGTGAAGGACGAAATCAATGCAATCTTCGGTGTCGTAAGACAGGTCACGGACCTGCCTCACCCAGGTCCTGGCCACCTGGTCCCTCATGGGTTCCCCACCGGCGGCGTTGAGGAAGGACTGCATCGTCTCGAACTCATCCTTGATGAAGACAATATCACGCTCCACGATCTGCCATTTCTCTGCCTCCTCCTTGATGGCGGACTTCACCTTGTTCAACAGTGCCTCAACTGCAGTCTTGGAAATCCCAACAGCAAGTTCCGCCATTGGATTGCTAGCTCTCTCCTCGGCCTCTCCTCTGTGATTGTTTGTCTTGTCGAGAAGCTAGCAAGTACGGGTAGTAGGTGATGCTTGCTATTGTTGAGAAATTGTGCGTCAACTAAGATATATGCATTGGGTTATAATAAAAGGGGCCGGGATGGGGTTCAGGAGAATAATGAAGCTAGGGACACAAGTGTGCGCTGAGATGGCTTAGGGGCGAGAGATGGCTTTTGAGTCGGGCTGTCCCGCTCGCATTGCTTGGGGACTTGGGCGCCGTGGGCACATGGAAAATATATAGGGGTGATAAGTGCTAGATCCTTCCTGCGCTCAGCCTTTGGCCCGTTGCAATTATCATATATGGCCAACTTCAATCTTCTTTATTAGGGGTGGATATCGAGCCGGCTCGGCTCGGCTCGGCTCGTTAATGGAAAGAGCAAAAATCACAGCTCGGCTCGGCTCGTGAGAAGCTCGAGCCAGCTCGTTTGAGCTCGCGAGCATGGCGTCTTCAACTCGTCCGAGTGCAGGCAGGCTCTACCGGTCGCACCAATGGCTCCGCCTCCAGCATGCCGCCATAGGCCATAGCGGCACTGAGCTTTCCCTCTCACATGCCGAATTAGCGGTACCGTGGATCTCGTCGGCGGCGTGGTGGATTTGGGTGTCAGAGTGGAGCTCTGCTAGGGGAGGAGATCCAGCAGCATGGCGAGGTCGGCAGCTCCCGCTCCACCTCGCCCGAAAGTACAGCCAGGTTCGCAAGTCGCGCCGCCAGGCTTCGCCTCCCGCGCCGCTGAGCTTTGCTCGCGTGTGTGGTGGTCTGGTGGATCTGCGAGTCGGCGCGGTGAACCTCGGCAGATGCAGCGTGTGTATCATGGCGGTGGTGGTGGATCTCGGCAGCGGTGGTTACTTCGTGGTAGGTTGGGCGGTGGAGATTTTCGGGTGGCGAGCAGTCGCCGGTGGGCAAGCAGAGACGGCGGCCTGGATGGGGAACGACGACTTCGCGAGAGACGACGAGCCTTGCTCTTGCGTGCGGTGATTATTGCAGCAGGTCACGGCCTCACGTGGCTGGGCCTACGAGGGCCCTTAGCTGTGTTTGTGGGCCTTAATGTTTGGGCCCTCAGCAGATGATAGAAACAGCTCAGTCTATGATGGCTCGTTCGGCTCGTGAGCTGCTCACGAGCAGCTCGAGCCAGCTCGTTATGGTGAACGAGCAAAAAATTCTGCTCGGCTCGTTTCAAAAGTTAGTCGATCCGAGCCGAGCCGAGCCGAGCTAGACACGAGCCGAGCGAGCTAACGAGTTGCGAGCATTTTGTCCAGCCCTATTCTTTATTATGTTGTTACTAATTACTTGCTTTCTTCTATACTTATACACCAACTTCAATCTTCTTTAAAGGCCCTATTTGTTCCCACCTAGATTATATAATCTAGCTTATACACCAAGAGTATTATTGTAAAAGGTCATCATGGACCATCAAATAAGCTTAAATAAGCTACACATGTGCATCTTATTTGAGATTATTTGGTGGTCCATATTGGTCTTTTACCGTAGTGCTCTTGACTCATAAGCTAGATTATATGATCTAGGTGAGAAACAAACACACCCTTAGTCTATAGCTTGTCAAAAAGAGCTAGCTCCATCATCACAAGGGCTAAATGATATGACATATTGACATCTACTAATTTAATTTTTGGTAGTTCATATGTCACTGACCTGCATGCACATGCTTGATGAGAGATGAAGTAAACATAAATATAAGAGAGAGAAAGAGGGAGAACATCGTAGATTGGATGTAAACATGGTAATTTAAACCTGGTTCATATGATAAGATTCTCTACATGCGTATCTATTTGAAATGTTGGGCTACCTGGACCAGGAAGCTAATATAGTTATAAATTTATAATTAGTTCAACATAATGGAAGGAGAGTTAAGAGTATGGGCCCAGTTAATTAGCTCTTGCTGAAGCAGTGATCTATAGCAGAAAAAAAAGGCAAGCGTGGTAATATATAAGCATAGTAAGAGATGAGCATATAGATAACCCAGTGAACAAAGTGTAGTTGTTGCAACCTAATTTAATTGATATATGTACCCTCTTAGCTCTTGCAGGTATAGCCATCTATCCTCGAGAGATAGCGGCTGGATGCAATAGCACTCAAGCTGGAGTAGGCTCGACTCCTGGTTACTACGCAATTTGGTTTGTGAGGTAAGTAGCTACTGTTTGCTGCAAGCCATCAGGTTCTGTGCTAGATGCCATTCAAATGTACTCCGTCCGTCCCAAAAAATATGATATTTTTTCTAGATATACAGTATTTGCTATATATCTGAACGCAGTGTATATCTAGATGCATAATAACATGTGTGTATCTAGAAAAGCTACACGTCTTCTAACTCCCTTTGTTACAAAGAGTGCATTATTTAACGTTAAAAACTTGTCCCATAAAAGAGTGTGTATTAGTAACTTTTGATCACCTAAATTTAATTGTTTTAAGTTTTCCTTTACAAAGTTACGGTGCTTGTGCATTTAATTGACAACTTTTTTTCTTTTCAAGATATTTTTGTTTCCAAGGTGCATGCACATTTATCCAAGGTTTTATTATATTCTGATAACTTGGTAACCAAGTTTGCTGAGCGTAATGATGATAAAACTCCTCTCTTTTTTTTAAAGAAGCGAAACTACTATCTTATCAGATGAAACTCCTCCCTCTCAATGACGTTGTCAAGTTAGCAAAGTTGCTGATGCAACATAGAATTTTGTGCTTATATAAAACTCTCTAACAAACTACAGTGAAACTGTCTTTAGAGGTATTTGATTATATGCCGAAAAATCATAGAAATGCACTGCTTGTGGACAAACAAAATTGTCATAGTCGACGTATTATGCTGCTACCGAATAATCAGCCGCGATGGTTGTCAATCAATCAGGTCGAACTATTGGTACACTACAGCACAAGGGAGGCAAGGCCGGTCCCTCCTCTGATAGCTAATAAAGGACAGCTGTGTGGACGTGTGGTTGAGCCAAACATGCTTGGACAGTTGGACACACACTCGATAAGTGTAAGCGCAAGGTAGGTGAGCGGTGACGATCAGTGCATTATTGGGTTGGTGTACCCCTGCCCGTATGGGATCACGATGATCAGTATACTGTTCACTGTTCACTGATGAAGACTTGATTTGCCCCCTGTGCCCTGTGACCACTTCCAGCCAAGTCACCTGCGCATGGGGTCGGGGCAGTAGTCAAACAATGAGGTCGAATTATTGGTACACAATAGTTTCACAAAGGGTAGAAAGAGCCGCCGCCGGCCGGTCCCTCGCATGGAAATCGTGACCTAGGCTCGGTTTACGGGAGAGAGATAGCTTTGAGGTTCTGCAAGCTATTTCAAGTTTCAGACTTCAGAAACACCATGTGCGTGGGCTGTCATGCTTTCATTGCTCTAGATTTCCTGCTCAGCCTTTGGCCCGTTGCTATTTTATTTGGCGAACTTCAATCTTCTTCCCTAGCTAGCCTATAGCTTGTCGACAAGAGCTAGCTCCAATGCATGCATCTCTATGGATAAATGATATGACATCTACTAATTTAATTATTGCTAGTTCATATGCATAGACCTGCATGCAAATGCTTCATTAGAGATAAAGTAAATATAAGGAAGAGCGAGAGGTGAAAATATTTTTTTGAAAATGAAAATTTTCCGGCCTCTACATTGTAGCGCACACAACCTTCAATTATTACATCACCCCAGCTTCATTGCTGGATTTAAAAGAGAACCAAAAAACAAAATTAAGCCCGACAAAGTCTATTATTATATTTTCATCTATGATTCGCAAACAAATCTAAGGCTACCATCTCCAGAGAAGTGCTCGCCTTCATGAATAGCTTCTTTGTCCTCCTCATGCTGCAAGAGTGACCAGAATCGCAGCCAGTAGGTTCCCCTGAAAATAGCCTGCATAAAGGACAAGTGTTTAACGTCATAAAAAATAATATCATTTCGACAACGCCATATTGCTCAAATAGAGCAGCTCCCCCTATTAGAATGGTAATGGTCTCTTGATAATTAAAATTTTGAAGCCAATTCCCTAGTATGAGGATTACTGATCTAGGTGGGGTTAAAGCAGTAGCAACTTGGACAGTCCTCCAGATTACCTTAGCATGATGGCAATCAAAAAATAAGTGTTTAATTGTTTCATTACAATTACAATAGCTACACTTTTGGCCGCCCTTCCAATGTTTCTTCGACAGATTATCCTTGGTTAGAATGACCCTTTTTTGTAGATACCAAAGGAAAATCTGAATTTTTAGGGGAATTTTAAGTTTCCAAATCAATTTATGATGGAAGAAAAAATTGTGGTTCATTTGGTGGAGATGCATAGAGCGGACCTTAAATTGTCCGCTCTTGGTTAAGTACCATCCAAAAGTATCCCTTCCTTGAGTCAAATTGAAGTTGGAGACATGTGCTACTAGTATTAACCATTCATTTAATTTCTTTCCCACCAACGTTCTTGTAAAGGAGATATTCATCGGTGTTGAACTCATAACATTTGCCACCGTGGCATACGGATGATGACTAATGTTGTATTTGTTGGGGTAGAGATCTTTACGTGGCCGGTTTGATGCCCATGTATCCGCCAAAATCTCGCTTGTGTTCCATCCTTTATCCAGAAGGAACCATTAGCTAGGACCTCATTTTTAATTTTCATAAGCTCTCGCCAAAAATGGGAATCACCCAGTTTGGACTCAACTTGTGTTAGAGATTTGGAACTTAGGTATTTATTCCTAAGCAGTGTTTGTCATGTCCCTTCACCATTAAGCAAATTAATTATCCATTTGCCTAATAAGGCTTTATTCTGGAGATGGAGGTCTATAATGCCTAGACCTCCTTGACCCTTAGGACGGCAAATGATGTCCCATTTTGCTAGTCGATATTTCTTTTTATATTTGCCACCTTGCCAAAAGAATCTCGATCGATATTGATTAAGTTTCTTCAATACCTCCTTTGGTATCTCAAAAAAAAGACATCATAAACATGGGTAAACTGCTAAGCACTGGGTTTATAAGAATTAATCTACCTTGATATGACAAGTGTTTAGCCTTCCAACAAGAGAGTTTCTTTTCGAAACGCTCTTCTATCTTTCTCCAATCAATATTTTGGAGTTTTCTATAATGCATTGGGATCCCTAAATATCTGAATGGATATTCCCCTGTGTTGCAACCAAAGAGCTCGATATATTTATCCTCGAACTCTTTCGCTTTACCATAGCAAAAGATTTTGTTTTTGTCGAAGTTTATTTTTAGACCAGATAATTGCTAAAACACAGTCAGTAATAATTTTATGTTTCTTGCTTGGTCCAAATCATGATCCATGAAAATGATGGTGTTATCTGCATATTGCAGTATGGACAGTCCATCCTCTTTTTAGATAATGGATAACCTTATTACATGTAAAAGCAAGTTGCTACACCGTCAGAAAGAGTTGTGGTAATTTAAACCTGGCTCATATGATAACATGCTCCAAAATGCGTATCTATATGAAATATTAGGCCACTTGGAAGCTAGTATAGTCATAAACTTATAATTAGTTCTACATAATGGAAAGAGGGTTAAGAGTACGGACGCAGCTAGCTCTTGCTGAAGGAGTGATCTGTAGCAAAAAATAAGGCAAGCTTATGTAAGACCTAACTTAGTGAGAGATGAGCTTATAGATGCACTCTTTCTGGAATGTCATAGTCGACGCACATACTAGCCGCCAGCGGCCGGTCCTTCCTCTAATAGCTGAAGTGCAGGGGTAGGTGATCCGTTATCGATGACCATCAGTGTATTATTGGGGGTGGTCTACCCGGCCGTATGGTATGGGATCGCGATCAGTATACAGTTGAGCTCTTTACTAAACGTCTGACTTGCCCCCTGTGCCTGTGGTCCTGTGTTCACTTCCAGCAATTTCGTTCTTATCCCACAGGCACCGAAATTGCTTCACTGCCAATCTACTTGATCTATTGGCCATTCATGGGATGGCCTCGTGTCCCATATCTGTATCCCTGTTACCCCTGTCGGCATCTCGTTTTCAATGTCTTTTGCTGCCACGCGGCCCTGATCGCACCGCTCGTTGAATATTTAGCAACGCTACAGCTGCTGGGGAACGCCTCTGCTAGGTAATTCACTTTTGCCGCTATGAGTTTGCCAATAGAAAGATTAAATTTAGGAAAATTCACCAATTAAACCTCATATACTGATTGTATCCTTACCACTGTCCAGCTTCGTCTAGTCTTGAACTCTAACTTGGAACAAGTCTGGAAATCCTTCTATTGAGGACCAATGGTGGTCACCCTTGGATGATGAGCGATTGACAGCCGTTGAGTGGATTGATGTGTCTCTTGGCTCGTGATGTGCAGGTGCAGGATGCGACATGGTGGCCGACGGTGTGCGGTGAAGGTCAGGCGAAAGGTTCATACCTGATGCACCAAGGGCGGTGAAGGGTGGACGTGAGTAGGCTTGGATGGAGGGACCCGAAGAGTCCAGAGGAGTCATGTGCGGTCCGCATGGTGCACGAAAGAGCAAGAGTACACGGCGTGATGAAGACGGCATCGGTCGAGTCAAGCGGGACGGACGCGTCAAAGGCTTGGCGGAGACCGGACACGCGTCGACATCGAGGAGGTCGCGTGGCGGCCAAGCGGAGATGGACGGTTTAGGTGGTTTGGGCCTCAAAACCACCAGGCAGGCAGGTTTGCCGGTTTGGGCCTCAAAACCGGGGGCGCGTCCGGTGCGGCCGAATGGCGGAATGGAGGGCATGTGGCGCCATCGTGAATCTTGCATCGAGACGAAGCGAAGTCGTGAAGATCCCGTGTCCGTCCGATGTGTTTGCAAAAAATTGGACGACTTTGCCCCTGCGGGGTATGTATCGACTTAGGGGTATTTTGGTCTTCTGGCCAAATGCCTATATGTATGGGGGGCTGAAATTTTCAGCCATCTCTTCCATTCTCTCTTGTTTATTTTCTCATTTAAGGCTAGGGTTTGCTTAAATGTGAGAGGATTAGGCTTAGAGAGTGATTACTCTAGGTTTAGTGCTTCAATTCAAAAATGGGAGGATGTGGGAGGTTTCCTACGAATCTTGTTAACATTTCTGTGTTTTAATCATTCATGATGGATTCAAGGCTTGTCTCCATCATTTTTCTTTTTGAGTATTTTTGGAGCCATTTTTGGGCAATTTCTTGATCTCAAGTTTGGCTGCGATTTGGGTCAAGTTTCTTGGGGGGATTTGGTGCTGGGACATGTGCAAAAAACCCTCCACCTCTTGTGTTCTTGTCCAAATCCGTGAAATTCGAGGTGATGTCTTAATCTTTTGGAAGAGATCTTTTGGACAAAGACTCACCAAGTCCCTGCATAGCTATGGCCTATATTTCACGGTGTTTGGACCTCGTTTGAGTGGATTTAGGTTTTTCTCCCAAAGTTTCGAGCCGCTGCCCAGGAAGAACAGGTCAGACCGGTTTGGCAAAGAGGTCAGACCAGTTTTTGTCAACTTGCTCCTTTTGAAGATATCTTCTGGTTTTGGACTCATAATACCCTTGGAAACCTATAGTTCAAATATCATGATTTTTGGAGCTCATTTGGTCTAGTTTTGCTAATTTTCTTGAACTCTCGGCTGCCAGACCAAAGAGCTCAGACCGATTTGGAAAGAGGTCAGACTAGTTTGGGTTTCAGTGAGACTGGTTTTGCAAGAGGTGTTGACACCGGATTTTCGCACCTGACATGCTGAGTCAGATGGTGACGTGGTGAGGTTGAGACTGCGCAGTGGGCCCGTTGAATGGTCAAACAGAAGATGACAGAGAAGGAAGCCGATGCTGAAGAGGAGTCTGATGAGGCAAGAAATCCGATCTGATAATGGATAAAAGAAGAAGGGCGCGTCGGCTAAGGAAGCGTATCAGATGCGGGGACTATTTCCTTTTCAGAAGGCGTTTGGGAGTCCCGTTTTATGTTAAACTTAGTTTACTTAGTTCGCAAGTTAGTCTGGTCCGATCAGGACTCTCCATGACCAGGGTATAAATATGAGCCCTCGTCCATTGTAAAAATATTCTCACAATCAATACAACCCGGCTTCACGCCAAAACTCTAGTAGTAGTTACCGACGAAGCTCATTGGTGGACGGGCTGCATCAGTTCTGATCTCCGGCTTACCAGTAAGTTAGTCAATTTATCGAACTAGTATAGGCTTTGAATTGAGGCGCATCGTCCTTTCTCGTTTATACTGTTCAACCGATTTATCTCTGGATAAGCAAGATTGATATAGATTCCCTACGTCGGAGCTAGATCAATATTGATTATCCAACAGATTATCGTTTATCGGACTGCACTTTTAGCCTAGATTCCCTACGTCGGAGCTAGGTATCAAGATTAGGCTAGATTCCCTACGTCGGAGCTAGAGTAATCTTGGTTACTAAAGGCAGTTTTTGGGTTTGTTTGGAGTTGCTAGATTGGTTTAGATCTACGCCATGTGAATCAATTCTACTTCTTCAACGGCTTTGAGCATTGGTCTTGGTCCGATTTAAGCAATATTTATCTTACAGCATCGTTCTAGGTCCGATCCTGCTTTGTGGTTTAATCTGGTTGTTCTCTGAGTATTGCACTGGTGTAGATTCCCTACGTCGGAGCTGGATCTTTGTAATACGCTTAGATTAATCTTTGACTATCATGTTTGGTTTAGATTCCCTACGTCGGAGCTAGATTCATCTTGATTAGTCAAAGGAAGCTTTGGTTATGCCTTATTGTTATTTGAATGTTAAGTGTGGTTTAGATTCCCTACGTCGGAGCTAGGTCATGCTTGATTATTTAATAGCATATCTTAGAATCAGAACGATCTGTTAATGTTTTATCTGCTTATTTGCTTAATCTGGTCAACACCTGTGCGAGCATCTTGTTTAATTGACAGGTTGATGAGTTGAGTTTGACTGTCTAGCTATCTGATTTGATCATAGCTGGAGAAATCTAGATTCCCTACGTCGGAGCTAGATTTCTCTGAAAAAGTTATGGTCCGATTGGCTAGTTAGATGGTCCGACAAGATGAGTCAAACTGGCAATTAGGCAAGATGGACAATGTATCGGCTTACACTTTGATTATTTAATATCTTGTTTCAAGACATAGCTGATCCATTATTTTACATATTGGCCTTGTTTTATGCTTTTTATTATTCAAAGGCTGATCTGTTATATCAATCAAGGTCCGATCCTGATTGGTCCGATCTGAGGTCCGATTTGGTGTCTGATTGAGGTCCGATTACTCGGTCCGATTGACGTCATCAATGAAGTCCGATTTTGAGGTCCGATTGGTATCGGCCGACACGTGTCTGATTGGGTCTTGGCTAAAATTCGACGTTACTCCATCGTCTGAAATAGAGCCGGCACAATCAAAGAGCAATTTAACTGTTTTATTCCCTTGTCAATTTCAGGTCAAATTGACTGGCACGCTGCGAACCTGAACTGGAGTGTGGGCTGGCACTGGAGTGAAGCAGATCTCCCTGGTCTTCGTGTGCTGCACGCGGAGGATACAACCGCCGATTTTCCGCGTCAACACATTTTTGGCACGCCCAGTGGGACACGAGAAACAAATTCCAAGATGTCGTCGTCTGATGCTGAACAAGAAACTGCAGCAAGACTTGTTGCTGAAAAAGAAGCTGCTGAGAAGGCCAAGAATGACAGAAACAAGACGCCTGAGGTGGCCATTCCAATTACGAAGGCCGATCTGTCTAAAACTCAATTGGATCCAGTTCAGGCTCAAATTGATGCATTTGAGAAGCTTTGTCTTGGCCAGTTTGGGCGTAATCGTTCAGGCCCTATACTCAAAGGTCCTCTCCGAGATCCAGAGTTGATTAAGAAGACAACTGAAGCTCGGGAGTACCAGGTCAACATGACAGAGATGATTCACCAGGCTGTTCATCATGCATTGATCAATCAGTCAGGCACTTTGGTGAATTCTTTGGATAATCTCATCAAGAAGGCGGTGGATGATGCTATTTGCTTGAAAGGTCCAGTATTTATAGCAGATTCTGCAGGGGCATCAGGATCAGGGAAAGGCAAAGGAACTGAAGATAATGCAATGACTGTTGCTCCGCAGGTTCCAATTGCTCCACCACCTCCTATTGAACTGGCCAACGGTTTTCTGTTGATGGCCGATGGATCTATTGTCGGCCCACATGGTGAAAAATATGCTAGGACTCTGAGCGAACAAGAAAAACAACCTGCAGCTGCAAGGCTACGTGCAGAGGTTCCTTCACATCAGCGTATGGTCGGAGATTACAATAATTATGTGATGGACATAGCTGATGGGATGCCAACTGGAAGTCAACAGTCCGATTGGTCACAGAAAATAGCCGAGGTGATCCAGAATCAATTCGGCTTGAAGCCTAAAGATGAAGCGAGGTTGTATCGGCACCCGTACCCATCTTACTTTGATGCAGTGCCACTTCCTCCGCGTTACAGAGTGCCGGATTTCTCCAAATTCTCCGGGCAAGATGATATGACCACAATTGAGCATGTCAGTCGATTCTTGGCTCAGTGTGGTGAGGCTGCTTCAGAGGAGGGACTCAGGCTTAGATTTTTCCCTCTGTCACTGTCAGGGCCGGCGTTTACCTAGTTTACGTCGTTGCCAGCAGGATCAGTCACAGGATGGTCCGATATGGAGAAGCAGTTTCATAAATACTTCTTTTCTGGTCTCAACGAGATGAAGATTTCCGATTTGATTGCTGTCAGGCAGAGAAACGATGAGACCGTCAAGGAGTATATTCAACGGTTCCGTGACACCAGGAATCGGTGCTATAGTTTGAAGCTATCTGATATGCAATTGGCCGAGCTTGCATTCCAGGGTCAGCTCGCGCCGATCAAAGAAAAGTTTTCTGCTCAGGAGTTTGAGACGTTGGGACAACTGGTTCAGAAGGTGTCAGCTCATGAGGTCCGGTATCAAGAGATGAAGCGTATGAAGTTTTCTAAACAGGTATCTTATCTCTCTGATGCTGAAGAGGAAGCTGATGTCAACATAGCTGAATGGACCAAATCCAAGAAACCAGTGTCGCTCCCATGGATCAAGCAGAACCCTGAGAAGTTTGGATTTGATATAACAAAGGCCGATAAGATTTTTGATTTGCTGCTCAGTGAGAAGCTTATTCAGCTTTCTCCAAATCATTCTATTCCATCGGCCGATGAATTGAAAAAACGTAAATATTGCAAATGGCACAATTCAACTTCTCACGAGACCAATGAGTGTAAGGTGTTTAGGAGGGAGATCCAGTTGGCTATTGAATCAGGCAAGATCAAGTTTGAAGACAACAAGAAAGCCATGAAGATCGACGGTCATCCTTTTCCGAATAACCTTGCTGATTTCTCCTTTTCCATTAATATGGTTAATGCTGATGAGAAGGGGAAGTTTAAAGTGCTTACATCGGACCACGCCAAGAGTTCCGGTGCCGTTGATCCTGCCGTTCAAGTTACCGTTGAAGAGCTACGGAGGAATCATCAGGCGTTTGGGCGAGAATCTAATGCTCCTGGTGGATATCGGCTGCGTGTAACTTCCCAGATGTTGATTAATAAGTACAAAAGACAGCAGGCAGCAGCCCGAGCATGGGAAGAGCGCGAGGAACGACGACGTCGGAGGCGCGAGCATCAAGCAAGGCGGCTTGATGAAGAATTTGATGATCAGCGCCGACGTGATGACAGGTTCAATGGCCGACGCCGATATGATGAATGGTCTGATGGCCGACGCCGATATGATGACAGGTCCGATGGCAGACACTGGTTTGATGATAGAATCGATGATCGTCGTCATTACGGTTATAGGTCCGATTGGCATATGGACAGGCGTCAAGGTTACGACCGATATGATCAGGATGATGATCACTGGGGATGTCCTTTCTTTGTATTCTGCTGGAACGAGAAGCTTAGACTGCCATCAAAAGCAGATTGTCCTGAATGCAGTTTCCAGTATGAAGAATACAGAGCTTCCAAAAGAGGTCGACGATCAGTTCATGAACGGATCGGCGTCAGGATTGATGATCATCATCGAGGAGATGAAGGCCGAGTTGATGCTCATGGCCGTAAAAATATCGAAGGCCAGGTTGATGCTCTTGGCCCTGAAAAAATTGAAGAAAAGGCTCCAGTTCGGGATCGGATTAAGGAACCTCAAATGAAGCCTGGACAGTGGTGCCCGTCAGGAATTTCTAAGTCCAAAAAGAGACGTGTGCAACGCTTGCGCTATCATGAGCAGATTCAGGAGCAGGAATTGGCAAAAGAAAAGAAGACATGGCGCGTCAAGATGGCCAATGATGATGAAGCAAGCACATCGGCCGCAATAAACATGGTTTTGATGTTGCCTTTTGATTTTGCTGCTCCTGATGAACAGGGCGATGATGAGGTCAATTATGAACTGGAGGAAGCCGCTGCATGCTTGGTTCTGGATTCAGAGAAGGCTATCTTTGAGAAACCAAATGCAAATGGGTATCGGCATCTGAAGCCTCTGTACATCAAGGGATACGTTGATGGGAAGCCGATGACCAAGATGTTGGTTGATGGAGGAGCTGCAGTCAATCTCATGCCTTATTCCACATTCCGCAAATTGGGAAAAGGGATTGATGATCTGATCAAGACCAATATGACGCTCAAGGACTTTGGTGGAAACGTTTCAGAGCCTCGGGGGGCAATTCATGTTGAATTGACCATCGGCAGCAAGACATTGCCGACTACTTTCTTTGTGATTGATGGCCAAGGTTCCTACAGCATGCTCCTCGGGCGAGATTGGATCCATGCCAATTGCTGTATCCCATCCACGATGCACCAATGTTTGATTCAATGGCAGGGCAATAATGTGGAGATCGTCCCAGCTGATGATTCAGTTAGTATTGCTACAGCTGAATCAACGATTTGGGAGTTTGAAGGAATTGAATGCCTGTCAGGGAAGACATGGGATGGTGACTTTCTCAAGGTGTCCGATCAAGGACTAAAGCCGATCCAAGCAGTCGGCTCTGAGACTTTGTTTTAAATGGATGATTGCATAGAAGATCTTGAAGACCGAAGTGAATTCGGTAAATTAGGATTTGGATTTACGTCGGCCGATGAATTAGAAGAATAGATATAGGATCTGGTGATAGACCAAGGCCGACGTATATCAGTGCTAAGTTGGATCCCGAGTATAAACAAGAGTTAATAAAACTTTTGAAGGAATATTCTGATTGTTTTGCTTGGGAATATTATGAAATGCCAGGTTTAAGCCGTAATATTGTTGAACATCGGCTACCTATCAAACCAGGATATCGACCACACAAGCAGTATGCAAGAAGGTTCAAGACTGAGATGCATGAACCAATTAAGGCCGAAATAACGAAGCTATTCGAAGCTAAGTTTATCAGGCCATGTCGATATGCTGAGTGGGTATCAAATATAGTTCCTGTTTATAAGAAAAATGGAAAGCTACGTGTTTGCATTGATTACAGGAACTTAAACAAAGCAACCCCGAAGGATGAGTATCCGATGCCGGTGGCCGATATGCTTGTTGATGCAGCATCAGGCCATAAAGTAATGAGTTTCCTGGATGGTAATGCTGGTTATAATCAGATTTTCATGGCGGAAGAAGATATTCCCAAGACTGCATTCCAATGTTCAGGTGCTCTCGGTTTGTATGAATGGGTTGTTATGACTTTTGGTTTGAAAAATGCCGGTGCTACTTATCAACATGCTATGAATTATATTTTTCACAAGCTGATCGGCAGGATAGTTGAAATCTACATTGATGATGTTGTAGTCAAATCAAAAGGTTATCAAGATCATTTGGCCGATTTGAAGAAAACGCTGGAGTGCACAAGGCAGCATGGGTTGAAGATGAATCCGCTCAAGTGTGCCTTTGGCGTATCGGCCGGCCAATTTCTCGGTTTCCTGGTGCATGAAAGAGGAATTGAGGTAAATGATCGGAACCGCAAGACAATTGATGATATTGAACCTCCAGTAAACAAGAAGGAATTGCAAAGTTTAATTGGAAAAATCAATTTCCTGAGGAGATTCATATCAAATCTATCGGTCCGATTGGAGGCGTTTACTCCTCTGTTAAAGCTGAAAGATGAAGAAGAATTGGTTTGGGAGCCTAAACATCAAAAGGCATTGGATGAAATCAAGCAATATTTAGCATATCCGCCAGTTCTTATTCCACCACAAAAGGGTAAGCCATACAAGCTTTATTTATCGGCTTTTAATCATGCAATTGGCTCTGTCTTGATTCAAGAGGTTGATGGGAAAGAACGAGTTATATTTTATTTAAGCCGAAGATTGCTAGATCCTGAAACTCGGTACTCATATGTGGAGAAGCTTTGCCTTTGTTTGTATTTTTCTTGTACAAAATTAAGGCATTATTTGCTATCGGCCGAGTGTACTGTGATCTGTAGAGAGGATGTGATCAAATATATGCTATCAATGCCAATCATGAAAGGAAGAATTGGCAAATGGGTTTTTGCTCTGACAGAATTTGATCTCAGATACGAATCGGCCAAAGCGGTGAAGGGCAGATAATGGCTGATTTAGTTGCTGATCATTGTGGACCTAATGTTGATGTTGATAAACAATGCACTATGGAGCTTGATGTATCTGGTCCGATTGAAAAGGCCAATGTGGTTGACGCGGTTCCTTGGACTATATTCTTTGATGGTTCTTCTTGTAATGATGGTTGTGGAATCGGTCTGATTATTATTTCGCCTCGGGGGGCAAGGTTTGAATTTGCTTTTCCAATTGAGAAATGCACAAATAATCAGGCGGAATATGAAGCATTGATGAAAGGTCTCCAGATTCTTAAAGAAATCGGCGCTCAGTTTGTTGAGGTATTTGGAGATTCTTTGCTGATTATCAATCAGTTACTCGGCAAGTATGATTGCAAGATGGATGCTCTGTTAACTTACTTTGAGAAGTGCCGAGATTTGATTAGTCAATTCGCCTTGGTGACTCTTAAGCATGTTCCAAGACATCATAACGAAGAAGCAAATCGGCTGGCGCAAAGAGCGTCTGGCTATCGGCCTATGTCCGATGTGATGGTACAGGAAATACCAGAAGGAGATTGGAGGAAAGAAATCATTGAATATTTGAGGGATTCTTCTGTCAAGACTTCTAGGAAAATACGTTACAAATCGATCAGGCATGTCTTGGTTGAAGGAGTGCTTTATTTTCGCTCGATTGATGGAGTCTTGTTGAGATGCATCGGACCTGAAGAAGCCAAGGTTTTAATGGGAGAAATTCATGAAGGTGTTTGCGGGGCTCATCAATCGGCGTTCAAGATGAAGTGGATGATTAGAAAGAATGGGTATTATTGGCCGACGATTCTAGAAGACTGTTTTGAATATTATAAAGGATGCCAAGAGTGTCAAAGATATGGAAATATTCAAAGAGCTCCAGCATCGGCCATGAACCCTATTATCAAACCATGGCCGTTTAGAGGATGGGAAATTGATCTGATCGGCCAAATTTTTCCACATTCGAGCAAGGGGCACAAATTCATATTAGTAGCAACAGATTATTTCACCAAATGGGTTGAAGCT
>QPGU01000652.1:15853-41886 GCA_004135705.1 Alloteropsis semialata | reverse complement strand
TGGACACCAGGAATCGGTGCTATAGTTTGAAGCTATCTGATATGCAATTGGCCGAGCTTGCATTCCAGGGTCTGCTCGCGCCGATCAAAGAAAAGTTTTCTGCTCAGGAGTTTGAGACGTTGGGACAACTGGTTCAGAAGGTGTCAGCTCATGAGGTCCGCTATCAAGAGATGAAGCGTATGAAGTTTTCTAAACAGGTATCTTATCTCTCTGATGCTGAAGAGGAAGTTGATGTCAACATAGCTGAATGGACCAAATCCAAGAAGCCAGTGTCGCTCCCATGGATCAAGCAGAACCCTGAGAAGTTTGGATTTGATATAACAAAGGCCGATAAGATTTTTGATTTGGTGCTCAGTGAGAAGCTTATTCAGCTTTCTCCAAATCATTCTATTCCATCGGCCGATGAATTGAAAAAACGTAAATATTGCAAATGGCACAATTCAACTTCTCACGAGACCAATGAGTGTAAGGTGTTTAGGAGGGAGATCCAGTTGGCTATTGAATCAGGCAAGATCAAGTTTGAAGACAACAAGAAAGCCATGAAGATCGACGGTCATCCTTTTCCGAATAACCTTGCTGATTTCTCCTTTTCCATTAATATGGTTAATGCTGATGAGAAGGGGAAGTTTAAAGTGCTTACATCGGACCACGCCAAGAGTTCCGGTGCCGTTGATCCTGCCGTTCAAGTTACCGTTGAAGAGCTACGGAGGAATCATCAGGCGTTTGGGCGAGAATCTAATGCTCCTGGTGGATATCGGCTGCGTGTAACTTCCCAGATGTTGATTAATAAGTACAAAAGACAGCAGGCAGCAGCCCGAGCATGGGAAGAGCGCGAGGAACGACGACGTCGGAGGCGCGAGCATCAAGCAAGGCGGCTTGATGAAGAATTTGATGATTAGCGCCGACGTGATGACAGGTTCAATGGCCGACGCCGATATGATGAATGGTCTGATGGCCGACGCCGATATGATGACAGGTCCGATGGCAGACACTGGTTTGATGATAGAATCGATGATCGTCGTCATTACGGTTATAGGTCCGATTGGCATATGGACAGGCGTCAAGGTTACGACCGATATGATCAGGATGATGATCACTGGGGATGTCCTTTCTTTGTATTCTGCTGGAACGAGAAGCTTAGACTGCCATCAAAAGCAGATTGTCCTGAATGCAGTTTCCAGTATGAAGAATACAGAGCTTCCAAAAGAGGTCGACGATCAGTTCATGAACGGATCGGCGTCAGGATTGATGATCATCATCGAGAAGATGAAGGCCGAGTTGATGCTCATGGCCGTAAAAATATCGAAGGCCAGGTTGATGCTCTTGGCCCTGAAAAAATTGAAGAAAAGGCTCCAGTTCAGAATCGGATTAAGGAACCTCAAATGAAGCCTGGACAGTGGTGCCCGTCAGGGATTTCTAGGTCCAAAAAGAGACGCGTGCAACGCTTGCGCTATCATGAGCAGATTCAGGAGCAGGAATTGGCAAAAGAAAAGAAGACATGGCGCGTCAAGATGGCAATGATGATGAAGCAAGCACATCGGCCGCAATAAACATGGTTTTGATGTTGCCTTTTGATTTTGCTGCTCCTGATGAACAGGGCGATGATGAGGTCAATTATGAACTGGAGGAAGCCGCTGCATGCTTGGTTCTGGATTCAGAGAAGGCTATCTTTGAGAAACCAAATGGAAATGGGTATCGGCATCTGAAGCCTCTGTACATCAAGGGATACGTTGATGGGAAGCCGATGACCAAGATGTTGGTTGATGGAGGAGCTGCAGTCAATCTCATGCCTTATTCCACATTCCGCAAATTGGGAAAAGGGATTGATGATCTGATCAAGACCAATATGACGCTCAAGGACTTTGGTGGAAACGTTTCAGAGCCTCGGGGGGCAATTCATGTTGAATTGACCATCGGCAGCAAGACATTGCCGACTACTTTCTTTGTGATTGATGGCCAAGGTTCCTACAGCATGCTCCTCGGGCGAGATTGGATCCATGCCAATTGCTGTATCCCATCCACGATGCACCAATGTTTGATTCAATGGCAGGGCAATAATGTGGAGATCGTCCCAGCTGATGATTCAGTTAGTATTGCTACAGCTGAATCAACGATTTGGGAGTTTGAAGGAATTGAATGCCTGTCAGGAAGAACATGGGATGGTGACTTTCTCAAGGTGTCCGATCAAGGACTACAGCCGATCCAAGCAGTCGGCTCTGAGACTTTGTTTTAAATGGATGATTGCATAGAAGATCTTGAAGACCGAAGTGAATTCGGTAAATTAGGATTTGGATTTACGTCGGCCGATGAATTAGAAGAAATAGATATAGGATCTGGTGATAGACCAAGGCCGACGTATATCAGTGCTAAGTTGGATCCCGAGTATAAACAAGAGTTAATAAAACTTTTGAAGGAATATTCTGATTGTTTTGCTTGGGAATATTATGAAATGCCAGGTTTAAGCCGTAATATTGTTGAACATCGGCTACCTATCAAACCAGGATATCGACCACACAAGCAGTATGCAAGAAGGTTCAAGACTGAGATGCATGAACCAATTAAGGCCGAAATAACGAAGCTATTCGAAGCTAAGTTTATCAGGCCATGTCGATATGCTGAGTGGGTATCAAATATAGTTCCTGTTTATAAGAAAATGGAAAGCTACGTGTTTGCATTGATTACAGGAACTTAAACAAAGCAACCCCGAAGGATGAGTATCCGATGCCGGTGGCCGATATGCTTGTTGATGCAGCATCAGGCCATAAAGTGATGAGTTTCCTGGATGGTAATGCTGGTTATAATCAGATTTTCATGGCGGAAGAAGATATTCCCAAGACTGCATTCCAATGTCCAGGTGCTCTCGGTTTGTATGAATGGGTTGTTATGACTTTTGGTTTGAAAAATGCCGGTGCTACTTATCAACATGCTATGAATTATATTTTTCACAAGCTGATCGGCAGGATAGTTGAAATCTACATTGATGATGTTGTAGTCAAATCAAAAGGTTATCAAGATCATTTGGCCGATTTGAAGGAAACGCTGGAGTGCACAAGGCAGCATGGGTTGAAGATGAATCCGCTCAGGTGTGCCTTTGGCGTATCGGCCGGCCAATTTCTCGGTTTCCTGGTGCATGAAAGAGGGATTGAGGTAAATGATCGGAACCGCAAGACAATTGATGATATTGAACCTCCAGTAAACAAGAAGGAATTGCAAAGTTTAATTGGAAAAATCAATTTCCTGAGGAGATTCATATCAAATCTATCGGTCCGATTGGAGGCGTTTACTCCTCTGTTAAAGCTGAAAGATGAAGAAGAATTGGTTTGGGAGCCTAAACATCAAAAGGCATTGGATGAAATCAAGCAATATTTAGCATATCCGCCAGTTCTTATTCCACCACAAAAGGGTAAGCCATACAAGCTTTATTTATCGGCTTTTAATCATGCAATCGGCTCTGTCTTGATTCAAGAGGTTGATGGGAAAGAACGAGTTATATTTTATTTAAGCCGAAGATTGCTAGATCCTGAAACTCGGTACTCATATGTGGAGAAGCTTTGCCTTTGTTTGTATTTTTCTTGTACAAAATTAAGGCATTATTTGCTATCGGCCGAGTGTACTGTGATCTGTAGAGAGGATGTGATCAAATATATGTTATCAATGCCAATCATGAAAGGAAGAATTGGCAAATGGGTTTTTGCTCTGACAGAATTTGATCTCAGATACGAATCGGCCAAAGCGGTGAAGGGGCAGATAATGGCTGATTTAGTTGCTGATCATTGTGGACCTAATGTTGATGTTGATAAACAATGCACTATGGAGCTTGATGTATCTGGTCCGATTGAAAAGGCCAATGTGGTTGACGCGGTTCCTTGGACTATATTCTTTGATGGTTCTTCTTGTAATGATGGTTGTGGAATCGGTCTGATTATTATTTCGCCTCGGGGGCAAGGTTTGAATTTGCTTTTCCAATTGAGAAATGCACAAATAATCAGGCGGAATATGAAGCATTGATGAAAGGTCTCCAGATTCTTAAAGAAATCGGCGCTCAGTTTGTTGAGGTATTTGGAGATTCTTTGCTGATTATCAATCAGTTACTCGGCAAGTATGATTGCAAGATGGATGCTCTGTTAACTTACTTTGAGAAGTGCCGAGATTTGATTAGTCAATTCGCCTTGGTGACTCTTAAGCATGTTCCAAGACATCATAACGAAGAAGCAAATCGGCTGGCGCAAAGAGCGTCTGGCTATCGGCCTATGTCCGATGTGATGGTACAGGAAATACCAGAAGGAGATTGGAGGAAAGAAATCATTGAATATTTGAGGGATTCTTCTGTCAAGACTTCTAGGAAAATACGTTACAAATCGATCAGGCATGTCTTGGTTGAAGGAGTGCTTTATTTTCGCTCGATTGATGGAGTCTTGTTGAGATGCATCGGACCTGAAGAAGCCAAGGTTTTAATGGGAGAAATTCATGAAGGTGTTTGCGGGGCTCATCAATCGGCGTTCAAGATGAAGTGGATGATTAGAAAGAATGGGTATTATTGGCCGACGATTCTAGAAGACTGCTTTGAATATTATAAAGGATGCCAAGAGTGTCAAAGATATGGAAATATTCAAAGAGCTCCAGCATCGGCCATGAACCCTATTATCAAACCATGGCCGTTTAGAGGATGGGGAAATTGATCTGATCGGCCAAATTTTTCCACATTCGAGCAAGGGGCACAAATTCATATTAGTAGCAACAGATTATTTCACCAAATGGGTTGAAGCTATTCCTTTGAAGGAGGTGAAGTCACAGAATGTTATTGAATTCGTTAGAGAACACATTGTCTACCGATTTGGAATTCCACAGACAATCACGATGGATCAAGGTACGATGTTTACATCGGATGAGTTCAAAAATTTTGCTGCTGATATGGGTATCAAGCTTCTTAATTCCTCGCCGTATTATGCACAAGCCAATGGTCAAGCTGAAGCCTCCAATAAAAGTTTGATCAAGTTGATTGATAGAAAGATTGAGGAATATCCAAGAAAATGGCATATTGTGCTTCCTGAAGCTCTATGGGCCTATCGAATGGCTTGTCATGGATCGATCAAGGTTTCTCCATATGAACTTGTTTATGGACATGAAGCCGTTCTTCCATGGGAAATTCGTACTGGATCAAGGCGTATCGAGCTTCAGGATAAATTGAAAGCCGGCGAATATATGGAGCTTATGAATAGTGAGTTCGATGACTTGGCTGTTCGTCGGCTACGCGCTCTCGAAAGTATTGAAGCTAACAAACTCAGAGTGGTGAGGCATTATGATAAGAAAGTTAGAGGGAAAGAGTTCAAAGAGGGCGATCTTGTTTGGAAGGTTATTCTGCCAATTGGTTCTAAAGATCCCAAGTACGGTAAATGGTCACCGAATTGGGAGGGACCCTATCAAGTCGTCCGATGTGTTCCTGGAAATGCTTATATTCTACAAACACTTGAAGGAGAAGTGTTTCCTAAGGCATTAAACGGGAAATATCTGAAGAAGTACTACCTAGTATTTGGGTAAACTCGTAAGGCCGATGCTGTGCGTCAGGCTTGGAAGCCGATGAAAAATCGCCTCAAGAACAAAAATAAGAGCCGATGCGATATGCATCGCCTTAAGGGCTATATACAAACAGAAAAAAATATGTTACATCATCAAGCCGCTCGATGGCGGAGCAGGCTGCTGGAAAAGGGATTGCATATATATTTATATATTTCTCGTACAGAAGGATTTCAGAAGATAAAAGGATCTAGTAGGCGCCGATGTACTTTGTTCATCATTGCCAGAACAAGACTAGAAAAGAAGGGCAAAAGGAAGCGCAAGTTTGAGGAGATATCTTCTTCCTTGAGTCGAAGAAATCCGCTCTGGATGCAGTCCCTTGAAGAGCGCGCCGGTGGACCGGTGGCTTTGCCCTAACTTGTAGAGGGCACTCTATTATACCCCTCTGAAAAATCTTCCCTTTGGTGAACCATGAAGAAACCTCACGAGGATTCTTCTAGCAGGGGTTCCACCTGGATTCACTGCAGGATCAGGAAAGGGGGGGTACCCTATGTTACTTCACGAGAATTCTTCTAGCAGAAAAGGAGGAAGGAGTAGGATCCTGTATCAAACAGAAGGAGTTTGTGTTCTATCATGAATATTAGCTGCGCCATGGCTAGGGGATGGTGGAAGGAGAAGACCTGAGGCAGGTATTTATAGCCGGCGGTCGATGGAAGCATTAAAGGAGAAAATGGGATCCAAGGGATGCTGGTGGAAACTGTCCAAATAAAAGAACAGTATTCTCGTGAAGATATGACAGACATTGATTCAGAGCTGGTGTGATTAAAGGAGAGGGGCGTCTTTTGAGGAACTGCATTGAAGAGTCGTTTCGCCTGGGTCAGTAGACGCATGGATACCCGTGAGGTAAATGCAGGATCCATATCTGTTCATTGTCAGAGATGTTATTGCCCGGGAGAGAGAAAGGAGAAGATAAGCTCTACGGGTTATTGATAAAGAAAGAAAAAAAACTATGGCCCAAAAATCAAGGAACTGTACAGTACAAGGATGGAAAGTTTCGGCACGAAAATCAGTGGAGGAGTTATGATGACAGATACGAATTTTGGAACAAAATGATATTTTATTCCAAAATTGGGGGGCATGTGTTGACACCGGATTTTCGCACCTGACATGCTGAGTCAGATGGTGACGTGGTGAGGTTGAGACTGTGCAGTGGGCCCGTTGAATGGTCAAACAGAAGATGACAGAGAAGGAAGCCGATGCTGAAGAGGAGTCTGATGAGGCAAGAAATCCGATCTGATAATGGATAAAAGAAGAAGGGCGCGTCGGCTAAGGAAGCGTATCAGATGCGGGGACTATTTCCTTTTCAGAAGGCGTTTGGGAGTCCCGTTTTATGTTAAACTTAGTTTACTTAGTTCGCAAGTTAGTCTGGTCCGATCAGGACTCTCCATGACCAGGGTATAAATATGAGCCCTCGTCCATTGTAAAAAATTATTCTCACAATCAATACAACCCGGCTTCACGCCAAAACCCTAGTAGTAGTTATCGACGAAGCTCATTGGTGGACGGGCTGCATCAGTTCTGATCTCCGGCTTACCAGTAAGTTAGTCAATTTATCGAACTAGTATAGGCTTTGAATTGAGGCGCATCGCCCTTTCTCGTTTATACTGTTCAACCGATTTATCTCTGGATAAGCAAGATTGATATAGATTCCCTACGTCGGAGCTAGATCAATATTGATTATCCAACAGATTATCGTTTATCGGACTGCACTTTTAGCCTAGATTCCCTACGTCGGAGCTAGGTATCAAGATTAGGCTAGATTCCCTACGTCGGAGCTAGAATAATCTTGGTTACTAAAGGCAGTTTTTGCGGTTTGTTTGGAGTTGCTAGATTGGCTTAGATCTACGCCATGTGAATCAATTCTACTTCTTCAACGGCTTTGAGCATTGGTCTTGGTCCGATTTAAGCAATATTTATCTTACAGCATCGTTCTAGGTCCGATCCTGCTTTGTGGTTTAATCTAGTTGTTCTCTGAGTATTGCACTGGTGTAGATTCCCTACGTCGGAGCTGGATCTTTGTAATACGCTTAGATTAATCTTTGACTATCATGTTTGGTTTAGATTCCCTACGTCGGAGCTAGATTCATCTTGATTAGTCAAAGGAAGCTTTGGTTATGCCTTATTGTTATTTGAATGTTAAGTGTGGTTTAGATTCCCTACGTCGGAGCTAGGTCATGCTTGATTATTTGATAGCATATCTTAGAATCAGAACGATCCTGTTAATGTTTTATCTGCTTATTTGCTTAATCTGGTCAACACCTGTGCGAGCATCTTGTTTAATTGACAGGTTGATGAGTTGAGTTTGACTGTCTAGCTATCTGATTTGATCATAGCTGGAGAAATCTAGATTCCCTACGTCGGAGCTAGATTTCTCTGAAAAAGTTATGGCCCGATTGGCTAGTTAGATGGTCCGACAAGATGAGTCAAACTGGCAATTAGGCAAGGTGGACAATGTATCGGCTTACACTTTGATTATTTAATATCTTGTTTCAAGACACAGCTGATTCATTACTTTACATATTGGCCTTGTTTTATGCTTTACTTTATTATTCAAAGGCTGATCTGTTATATCAATCAAGATGATCCTGATTGGTCCGATTCTGAGGTCCGATTTGGTGTCTGATTGAGGTCCGATTACTCGGTCCGATTGACGTTATCAATGAAGTCCGATTTTGAGGTCCGATTGGTATCGGCCGACACGTGTCTGATTGGGTCTTGGCTAAAATTCGACATTACTCCATCGTCTGAAATAGAGCCGGCACAATCAAAGAGCAATTTAACTGTTTTATCCCCTTGTCAATTTCAGGTCAAATTGACTGGCACGCTGCGAACCTGAACTGGAGTGTGGGCTGGCACTGGAGTGAAGCAGATCTCCCTGGTCTTCGTGTGCTGCACGCGGAGGATACAACCGCCGATTTTCCGCGTCAACAAGAGGTCAGACCAATTTGTGTTCCAGTGAGACCGGTTTTGGTCTGAAAATTTATGAGATTGGCTTGTTTTTCTTCCGCTATGTTCCAAATCATTCCTAACTTGATTCCTAGGTTTGATAGCTCTTCCATAGCTATGCAAACTTGGTCTTGTTAGAAGACAGGATCACTTGGGGTTTGAAGAGGATATAGGCCTTGTTCTTGTGTAAGAATTTTAGGGGCTCCCATTCACCCCCTCTGGTCGCCGTTTCGGGTCTTCAATTGGTATCAGAGCTTTGGTTAGGATCATTCCACCTTAACCGCCTCTGTGATCCAAAATGGCAACTGCTGAACACTCTTTCTCGACTGTGCCTCCTTACTTCGATGGGACTAATTACCTATATTGGTCGACTCGTATGAGAGCCCATCTCAATAGTAGAGGAGCACTAGTCTGGGAGATCACCTTGGACACTACTTATGAAATTCCTACTAGCCGTGTGACTCAAGAGGATAAAGACAAGTTTTACGCCAACAGTAAGGCGGTCGATATCCTGCTTGCGAGTTTGAGTCGGGCTGAGTTTGACCGTGTTGAGGACCTGACTGTCGCTCACGAAATTTGGACTTGTCTCAAAGACGCCCATGAGGGGAACAGTCAGGTCAAGGCACGTCTCTTTGAGACCTACCGGCGTGAGTATGAGAACTTCTCTCATCTTTCCGGTGAGTCTACTGACTCTCTTTTCCAGCGCTTTCGAGCTATTGTAAACAAGATTAAAGCGAATGTCACTGCCTTTCCCTATACCGATCATGATAGAGCCTTGAAGCTCCTACATGCTTTGGATCGAGGTGTGTGGGGAACGAAGGTTGACGCTATCATCGAGTCCACATGCTATGAAACTCTTACTCTCGACGAGCTTTTTTCCAAGCTGAAGTCGACAGAGGTTGATATATAGTTTAGATCCAAGTATGCGAACCCTATTGATCCTCATTGTATGGCTCTCATGTCAGGATCTAGACAGTCCTCTTCCTTGGCTAACGCTAACTCTTCTACCATGTCATTTGCTTTGTCTTCTTTGTTGACTGTTTCAGAGTAGCAGTTGGACTTGCTGGAGGATGAGGAACTTGCCTTGATCACAAGGCGGCTCATGTGCTTCAATGACAACCGCAAGAACTGGCGGAAGGGCCACAACAACTGCTTTGAGTGTGGGAAGCCCGGCCACTTCATCGCCGACTGTCCTAGTAAGAAAAATTCCAAGGGCGGGTATGACTACTCCAAGCACAAGTCCAAGGAAGAGAACGACTAGAGAACGACTACAGTAAGCACAGGTCAATGGACAAGAAGAAGAAGAAGCACATTGACCGCAAGAAGGCCAAGGCATGAGCTTTCATCGCCTCCCTCAGCGACGTCAACTCCTACACTAAGGACCAAGCTGATTCAAACTCAACTGAGGATGACCGCAAGGAGAAGAAAAAGGATGCCAAAAACGTCACCGGTCTCTGCTTCTACCCCGGGAAGAAACGCGGAGGGTACTATGTCATGGCTCTCGACGCCAATGACAAGAAGAACGGCGAGGACAACGACTCCGAGTCAGAAATAGTGGTACCTCAAACCTGCGAACAACTCCTTCTTGAGAATAATGAATTGAATGATTGCTTGATTAATCAAGACAAGTTGTTGAAAAGAGCCGCTCATGAATGATCCGAGCTGAAGGGCAAACTTGAGAGTGCTTTGCTGGAACAAGAATTGCCTAGGTCTGCTCCTACTGTCTCTGAAGTTCCTGAATGTGACGAATGCTCGGTTCACATGGTTAGTTTAGCTTCTTTGCAATCTAAGCATGCCTCCTTGGTTGAGGAACTAGATCTGGCTAGGTCTGCTCTAGATGAAGTTAAGACTAGACCTGTGTTGCTTGGTGCTTGCAAGTCTTGCCCTGCTTTGCAAATTAAACTTGATGATGCATGTGATAGGATTAGAGATCTTGAGAAATCTGCTGTTGTAGCTAAGTCTAAAATTTCTGCTGGTGATATCTGTCCCGCACAGCTTGGTGAATTGAATGATGCTAAGTTTGCTTTGGATCTTGCTGAGGATGAAAACACCTACTTACGCATAATTCTAAGTTGGGTTTCGAGTAAGGAACCTAAGTTGGGTATGATGATCTAGCAGTTTAAAAGTGCTGATGGTTGGGAGTGTGCCTTGGGACAGCAAGTGAAACTGGTTGTATGAAAAGCCTGATGAGTGTCATGAGGTGATCTAGAGTGAGAAGCTAGCCAAAGCCACCACCTCTAAACCACCCATTTCAAGTGAGAAACAACCCAGTCCTGTGAGTGAGGAAAATCTCAAGGATGGAGTGTTCACTGAGCCACCTAGACACCCACCTAAGAGAGCCATTTGGGTTGAGAAGCCAAACTTTCTTCGAAACAAGCTAGACACTCTTCCAAACCTTGCCAGGGAGCGTTCCTCTCCAAAACCTAAAACACAACCCCAACCAAGAGTGACTACACCCAAAGCTAACCCACAACCAAGAGTGAAGCCCCAACTAAGAGTGAAACCACAGCCGAGAGCAAACCAACAGCCAAAGGAGCGTGTAAGGTTTCACTGTGAGTGTTGTGATAGGGGTAGTCAACTTTGAGGCGTGAGCGTGAGTGGGGTAACCAGGACATGTACCACCCTTCCCATGGTGCACATGAGCCTAGGCCAGCTCCTTTGCCTCATGGTGGTAGGCGTGGGTTTACCAGACGTGCTCCGAGTCTTCCTCAATATGACTTTGGACAACACGGTCTTGGTTTTTTATCTCGATGGTACAACGGACCTCGTTACCCTCCTTTCGGGGATCGTCGTTCTCTGGCGAGACGTAAGGTTGTTGATTGTGCTAATCCCACTTTTGGGCAGATGGCTCGACACTGGTACCCTTCTTGTTATACTAACCCCAGTGTTGAGACATTTGCTCATCCTCACCCTTACCCTTGGTTCTGAGTAGGTCGGAGGCCTGGAGAACACGTGGCTTATTGACTCCGGTTGCTCTCGTCACATGACCGGTGATCATAGATGGTTCTCCAGCCTCACCCCGGTGATGACCAAGGAGTACATCACTTTCAGGGATAACAGTAAAGGTAAGGTGTTGTCAGTTGGTGCCATCAAAATGAGCAAAAATTTCATGTGGAAATAGGTTGCTTTTGTGGAATCTCTTGGTTTCAATTTGCTTTCTGTTTCACAACTTCTTGATGATGGTTTTGAGGTTTGCTTTAAGAAAGGAGCCTCTCGGATCTTGGACTCTTGAGGCGATCTAGTGTGCATGATTGTGCCCGAGGGTCAGGTTTTTCATGTTGACTTTTTGAAGTCTTTCGGTCTCTCTCGCTGCCTTATTGCTGGTTCTTCTTTTGAGCTCTGGAAGTGGCATAGGAGGTTGGGTCATTTAAGCTTTGACTTACTCACTCGCTTGAGTGCTCTTGACCTTGTCCGAGGATTGCCCAAGATCAAGTTTGAGAGAGACTTGGTTGGTTCCCCCTGTCAGCATGGCAAAATGGTTGCTGCTTCTCACCCACCTGTGAACCAAGTAATGACTGATCATCCAGGGGAGCTGTTGCATATGAATATAGTTGGTCCAGCTCGCGTTTGTTCAGTCAGTGGAAAGTTGTATGTTCTTGTTGTGGTTGACGATTTTTCGAGGTATTCATGTGTTTTATTCATAGAATCTAAGGAGGAGGCTTTTTCTTTTGTTTGAGATATGATCTTGAGGTTAAAAATAAGCGACCAAATGATGACATGAAAGCTATTCGCAGTGACAATGGCACAGAATTCAAGAACGCTCGCTTTGATGCCTTCTGTCATGATCATGGTCTTGAGCACTAGTTTTCTTCGCCTTATGTCCCTCCTCAGAATAGTGTTGTTGAGCAGAAGAATCGGACCCTTGTTGAGATGGCTAGGATGATGCTCGATGAGCATAGGACTCCTAGAAAATATTGGGTCGAGGCCATGAACACTGCTTGCTATATTGCCAATCAAATTTTCTTGCGAGCATTTATGAAGAAGACTTCATATGAGTTGATGCATCGTCGAACCCCCAAGGTGAGTCATCTAAGAGTATTTGGTTGCAGGTACTTCATCATGAAACAAGGTAATTTGGATAAATTTGAGTCTCGATCCTCTGATGGTATCTTTCTTGGTTATGATTCTCATAGTCGTGCTTATCGTGTATTTAACCTTGAAACTAACCGGATCATGGAGACATGAGAGATTACCTTCGATGAAACTATGCCTTGCACAATCCTTGTCTTTGAGCTTGCAGGTGATCATGAAATGGGGCAAAGCATCTTTGAGGAAAAGGTTGGACTTGCAGATGGTGGTGATGAAGATGAGGATGTAATCAATCATCCTCCGGCTGTTGCACCTGTACCCTCTACTTCAACTACATCACTTGATGGTCTAGACCCTACTTTCTCTACACTAGGCCATCAACATGTACCATTACATGATCAAGTTGAAAAAGAAGATCAGGTTGACCCAGCTGCTGTTGAGGGAGAGGCTACTTCAGAGCGTGAGGCTCCACGACATATTCAGCGTCGCCATCCACCTCAGCAGATGATTGGTAACTTACATGATCGTACCACCAGACACAGTTCTAGACAAATATCACACTTTGCACAATCTGCATTTGTTGTCTCTTTCGAACCACAATATGTTGTACATGCTCTTTCTGATTCAAATTGGGTGAATGCCATGCATGAGGAGTTAGAGAACTTTGAGCGAAATTGGGTTTGGGTCTTAGTTGAACCTCCACCAAATTGCCATCCTATATGAACCAAATGGGTTTTCAAAAACAAACAAGGTGAGGATGGGTTGGTTGTGAGAAACAAAACGAGGTTGGTTGCCCGGGGTTTCAGCCAGAAAGAAGGGATAGATTATGAGGAAACCTTTGCTCTAGTTGCCCGTTTGGAAGCAATTAGAATTCTTCTAACCTTTTCCGTTGCTAAAAGTTTTAAGCTCTTCCAAATGGATGTTAAAAGTGCGTTCCTAAATGGGTTCATAGAGGAATAAGTGTATTTGAGGCAACCCCCGGGTTTTGAAAATCCTAAGAACCCTGACCGTGTTTTCAAACTCCAAAAAGCTCTTTATGGGCTAAAACAAGCACCTAGAGCCTAGTATGCTAGATTGAAAACCTTTCTGCTTGAAAATGGGTTTGAGATGGGTTCAGTTGATAAAACTCTTTTTCTCCTTAGGCAAGGCAATGACATTTTGATTGTTCAGATTTACATGGATGATATCATCTTTGGTGGTTCTTCTCATGCTCTTGTTGCCAAGTTTGCAGATATTATAAGTAGGAAATTTGAGATGTTGCATGATGGGTGAGCTGACCTTCTTCCTTGGGCTGCAAATCAAGCAAAGCAAAGAAGGCACCTATATTCACCAAAGCAAGTACACCAAGGACGTGTTGAGGAAGTTTAACATGGCTGATGCCAAGCCAATGTCAACTCCCATGGCAACAACGACGGCTTTGGATGCGGATGAAGATGGAGAACCAGTCAATCAGAAGGAGTACAGAAGCATGATCGACTCCCTCTTATACTTGACGGCTACAAGGCCAGACATACACTTCGCCGTGTGTCTGTGCGCTCATTTTCAAGCTTCACCTAGGGCTTCTCACCGTCAAGCGGTGAAGAGAATAATGAGGCACCTACTCTTCACTCCTAACTTGGGTTTGTGGTACTCTGCCTCGGCACTCACACTTCGCGGTTATTCTGATGCGGATTTCGTTGGGTGTCGGTTGGATCGCAAGTCCGCTTCTGATACCTGTCAGTTTCTTGGTTCTTTCTTGGTATCTTGGTCTTCTCGTAAGCAGTCTAGTGTTGCCCAATCCACCACAGAAGCTGAATATGTTGCCGCCGCTAGCTGTTGTTCCCAGTTGCTTTAGATGCATTCCACCTTGAGAGACTTTGGCCTATCCTTTTCGAGAGTGCCTCTCTTGTGTGACAGCACAAGTGCCATCAGTGTAGCCAAAAACCCAGTGCTCCATTCCAGAACCAAACACATTGATGTGCGCTACCACTTCCTAAGAGATCACTACGAGAAAGGTGACATTGACCTTTGCCATGTTGACACCCAGAACCAGCTTGCAAACATCTTCACCAAACCCCTAGATCAATCTACCTTTGCTCGTTTGCGTGGGGAACTTGGTGTGTGCTTTCCCTTCTGAGTTGCGTTCTGGGGGTTCTCTTGTATCATACTGTATCATATGTTCTTCATGTTTTTGCATTGCATTTGTGTCATATTACATTTCATATCTGTGCACTAGATGAGCTTCTCCTATATATCCTGTGTAGTTTACTATGCTACTCATGAATTAGTGCTTATGTTGGTAATCTTGTGGCAATGTGCAACTTATGCTCTTGATGATATTGTGACATAACCTTTGTTAAGCTAAGTGCTTTTCTGAAACAAATGTCAATCATGAACTAACAAATCTTGAAATGCTTATCACCCTTGAGTAGCTTCTAGTTGTGCATTTCTCTTGTGTGAATGCTAGTTTTATGTTAGTTTTTGTTTGGGACCCATGTTCTTTTCAATTGGGTTAAAGATCTAGGTATCATTGCAAATGTTTAGCCCATGATGCACCCCTTGGCGGAGCTTGGCTTCTTTGTGCCATAAAGACACTTCATGTACCTTGGTTAAAATGAATGAAGGAAAAATGATGGAAAAATATGATGATAAAAAAATGATAAGAAAACAATTCACTCATTTGTGCTTAATGTTTTATACTTTTGGGTGCTTAGTTGTTACATGATGTCTACCAAAGAAGTAGGCACATGGTTCCAACAAGCTTTGACATGACTTGGGATGCATATGTGGGTCTTTGCAATGATCTTTTGTTGAGAATGCGCTTTCCTCGTATGGACTTTCATGGCCTAGTGTAATTCTTGCTAGAGTGGCTCATGACTAATCGGTTGCTCTTCGGGTGATACCTTTATAAACTTTGCTAAAATTTGCCAACATGTTTTTGCTTTATCTTTATATCAAAATATCCTCCTGAAGGCGAATGCATTTGCTCTTTGTGATTTATTTGTACATGTACAACCTCTCTAGTAGCCTCTGAAACTATTGTGTGATATATTTGAGAAGCTTGGCAGTTTTTGCACCCCATAGCATGCATTATGTTCTCTCATGACATCCTTGATGTTTGCATTGCCAACAAGGGGGAGAGTTGTAAGGATTGCATGCATTTTGGGAGAGAAGATGCATTGAGCCAGGGGGAGTGCATTATTTTCACGCATATGTTCAGGGGGAGTTTGCTCTTTTGCCGGTCGTGTTGAGTTTTTACCTCTTTTTGAGAAGCCGGTGTTTGGTTTGAGCTTTCATTTGTCACGTGATTGATGTTGAGCCCTTTCTGCCTCTTCTTGAGGGATCATGTGTTCTTGTCTTAGTTGTGTCGAGCCATTGCCCTTGTCTTAGGGGACTGAGACTTCTTATCTCAAGTGATCTTGTTATTTGCCTTTGACTGGCTTTTGATCACTTGGATGAGTTCTTCATTTTCTATCTCGCTTTCTTACTATCTTCAAGTTACTTGTGTTGGGTGTTGTCAATGCATTCATCAAGGGGGAGATTGAGGACCAATGGTGATCACCCTTGGATGATGAGTGATTGACAACTATTGAGTGGATTGATGTGTCTGTTGGCTCGTGATATGCAGGTGCAGGATGCGACATGGCGGCTGACGGCACGCGGTGAAGGTCAGGCGAAAGGTTCATGCTGATGCACCAAGGGCGGTGAAGGGTGGATGTGAGTAGGCTTGGATCGAGGGAACCGAAGAGTCTGGGCGGAGTCACGTGTGGTTCGCATGGTGCACGGAAGAGCAAGAGTACATGGCGTGATGAAGACGGCATCGGTCGAGTCAAACGGGACGGAGGCGTCAAAGGCTTGGCGGAGGCCAGACACGCATCGACAACGAAAAGGTCGCGTGGCGGCCAAGCGGAGACGAACAATTTAGGTGGTTTGGGCCTCAAAACCACCAGACAGGCAGGTTTGCCGGTTTGGGCTCCAAAACCGGGGGCGCGTCCGGTGCAGCCGGTTGGCAGAATGGAGGGCACGTGGCGCCATTGCGAATCTTGCTTCGAGACGAAGTGAAGTCGTGAATGTCCCGTGTCCGTCCGATGCGTCTGCGAAAAATTGGACGACTTTGCCCCTGTGGGGTATGTATCGACTTAGGGGTATTTTGGTCTTCTGGCCAAATGCCTATATATGTGGGGGGGGGGCTGAAATTTCAGCAATCTCTCTCACTCCCTCTTGTTTATTTTTTTGCTTTTATAGCTAGGGTTTGCTTAAATGTGAGAGAATTAGGCTTAGCGAGCGATTACTCTAGGTTTAGTGCCCCAATTCAAAAGTGGGAGGATGTGGGAGGTTTTCTAGCCACGAATCTTGTTAAGATTTCTATGTTTTAATCATTCATGGTGGATTCAAGGCTTGTCTCCCTCATTTTCATTTTTTGGTATTTTTGGAGCCATTTTTGGGCAATTTCTTGATCTCGAGTTTGGCTGCGATTTGGGTTGAGTTTCTTGGGGGGATTTGGTGCTGGGACATGTGCAAATATATCTAGGGTGATCCCCTACCGAATCCATGCATGAGCACCTCGAATCTTGAGTTTTCCCGAAACCTTCCACCTCTTGTGTTCTTGTCCAAATCCATGAAATTTGAGGTGATGTCTTGATTTTTTGGAAGAGATCTTTTGGACAAAGACTCACCAAGTCCCTACGCAGCTATGGCGCAAATTTCACGGCGTTTGGACCTCGTTTGAGTGGATTTAGGTTTTTCTCCCAAAGTTTCGAGCTGCTGCCCAGGAAGAACAGGTCAGACCGCATTGGAAAGAGGTCAGACCGGTTTTTGTCAACTTGCTCCTTTTGAAGATATCTTCTGGTTTTGGACTCATAATACCCTTGGAAACCTATATTCCAAATATCACGATTTTTGGAGCTCGTTTGGTCTAGTTTTGCTAATTTTCTTGAACTCTCTATAGTTTGCCAGACCAAAGAGGTCAGACCGGTTTGTGTTCTAGTGAGACCGGTTTTGGTCTGAAAATTTATGAGATTGGCTTGTTTTTGCTTCCGCTATGTTCGGAATCATTTCTAACTTGATTCCTAGGTTTGATAGCTCTTCCATAACTATACAAACTTGGTCTTGTTAGAAGAGAGGGTCACTTGGAGTTTGAAGAGGATATATGCCTTGTTCTTGTAGAAGAATTTTAAAGGCTCCCATTTACCCCCTCTCTGGTCGCCGTTTCGGTCCTTCATCTATGTCTTTTGATTCTTCCTAAATAAGGCCAAGAGTTCGTACAGCACATTTCCAAAAACTCTTTTTCAGGAATTGACAGGAAAACACCACTCCAATAGGCGCCCAAACCCTGTCGCGGCTATTTGTACGTCCGGCTAGCCTTCTGAACCAAATTTGTACCCCTCGCTCACAGTCCGAATCCTTGAAATCACTGCAAAAAAATATGGCAGAATTTTTGGATTGCATTGCATATTTTTATGTTTTGGATACAATAAATAAGGCTATGATTGGAGGAGGATTTATTTTCCAGGACTATATTTTTTGAAAAAGGTCCCATCCAGAATTCTTTGGTTGAAGAATATGCTTAAGTATTTTTTTAAAAGCTAAGGATTTGTTTCCTAATCTATGAAGCTTCAAATGAGCTTGTTGTAAACTGTTAGACCGATGCTTGCTTGATAGCTTCTAGGCCAATAAGGATGATAGCCATGGTCCCTATGCCAAATGTAAGACTTGATTGACTTACTAAGCTACAGTTTACTAATACATATAGGGTTCAACTGCAGTGCAGGCCCTGCCCAAGCTGTGTCACTGCTAGGAAGTCGCAGTCAGGACGAAAAGGGTCCAGATCCAAACGACGAGCATCCAGAGAAGTCTACTAGGGGCGGCGTGACTCACCCATAGTAATCGACGACCGTTCTAGGCGCATTGTGGTGTCTGGCGCTCTACGACGTCGTACACGGCATGGGCCAAAGCCATGGTGGGTCGGCTCTCACATGGAGCCATCAGGTGTTAGCTTATAAGCAATAGCTCTTTCCGCATCATGATAAGAGATAACATTATGTAAAAGTGTATCGAATGGAAGCTTTTTTGCCAATTTGGAAGCTATCATAGTTAGAAATTTGTTCTACATGAAGGAAGGAGAGTCAAGAGTACGGGCGCGCAGCTAGCTCTTGGTGAAAGGAGTAATCTATAGCAGAAAACAAGCAAGGCAAGCTCTTCGTAAGAGATGAGCTTATAGATAAGCCAATGACTATAGTTAGACTGTTCTCAGTGAGAGTTTCGTTCCCATTTAATGAGCTGACACATCAACAGAAATGGTGATATGGCACAAAAATTATAAAGAGAGAGAAGAGACGAGGTTCATGTACTTGAAACCAGTTCCAACTAATTGGAATAATCCAGATGAAATGCCATTAAGAGTTTCCTTTCACAATGCCATGCAACACTTAAATGCTAAGATCAGTGGATATGAATTCTTTCTAGAGGCAACAATGATAGCAGCTTGGGAATTATAGAAACTCCGGAATGATAAGATTTTTGAAAGGCGTGACCCAACCCATGATCGATGGAAATGTAACTTTAAAAACCAGTGTTCTCTGCAATTAGCTAGGCTACGGGAAACGCTCAGTTCGCCGTGTGCCTGATGCACACGGCGAAGGCCATAAAACACACGGCAAAATGTTTGCTGTGTGTGGCTGTCGAGGGTAGACCCCAAGGGGTACCTAGAAGGCGGATTGGCCCAGCCAGCAAGGGGCAGCCCAATCCGAGTGCTATCGGGCCGGTTTGTCAGACTGGGTGGCCCACCACTCGGGAGGCCCACCAGTCGGGCGAACCGGATGACTACGACGGCGCGCGCGGCAAGGAAGCAGACGGCGTATCCCGCAAGAAGCTCGGAGATCAAGATAAACTAGCCGGAATTATAGGGAAAGATATCTGTAATCGTTATAGGATCGCATCCTTGTATTTCGGGTAGGTTATGATCTCTAGCCGACTTGTAACTCAAGGCAGCCGGACTATATAAGGCGCCTTGAGACCCCCCTCCAGAACACGATACAACCCACGAACTTCAACCTAGGACAGAACCCAACTACGGAGATCCTTCAGGAACTTCATACACAGCAATCCATACACCCAACACAGGACGTAGGGTATTACGTCATCTCGATGGCCCGAACCTGTTCAATCCTTGCGTCTTGTGTTACCATCGTCTTGTGATCCTCGATATGTCCCTCAACAAATCAACCACGTAGGCTACCCTGTGTGAACTGTCGGGTCCATAAATCCGACAGTTGGCGCGCCAGGTAGGGGTTGATCGACGAGATCAATCTGCAAGCTCGATGGCATCCACTTCCGCCGTCATCACGCCGGCATCCGTGAAGATTTCCATCGCTGAGGGGGCTATGTTCTTCTTCGGATCCATGGTCTTCACCGCCGGACCCGAGGGAGAGCTCTCCTTCACCCGTGACGCCACCCCGGAGGAGACAGCGCCGCGACTCGACGCTACGCCAGACGGGATCGTCACCATCACCGCTCCGTCGCCAACCATCGCCAACAACTCGGCGACCGCGACGGCCAGCATCGTTCTCCCGCCATCCGAGGGGAACACGCTTCCTCCTGCACCGCCGACTGCTTCATCCACTCCGCCTCCGCCGCGCAGGGTACAGCAGACGCCCGAGGAGCGAAGGCGCCGATGGGCCGCACGCCAACGCCAATTCGAGGCGGACATGGACCACGCCATCGCCTCCATCGGCGAATGCATCGACCTCGCCGAATCTGCTCACCAGGGCATCGCCTCGCCGACACGATTCCCACTGGGGCTCAGGAACAGTGGGGCCATCTACCAAGAAGCACTCGGCGAACGGCTGAACGCCGACTACTTCCCAGATACGATCAGGGCGGTCGATCCCATCACGGCCACCCAGATCGGATCTGCTCCGGACGTTGCGACAACGCAACACCCTCATCCTCAGGATACGCCGACTCCGCCTGAACCAGAACTAACTCCGACTTTCCCGCGGGTGACATGTGTCCTCCCTCCCAATAAGAGGATCACGCCTGCCAAGCGGGAGACGTTCGTCTCCGACATATCCACCGATGAGCCAACGGTCCAAGGAGAGGATCAAGCGCACCGTGACGCCAGGATCGGGCGCAATGATGAGAAGCAACGACGCCGCGACGCACGGCGAGATCGCCGACACCCCAGGGCCACGCGTAACCTCCACGACGACTTCATCCAAGAAGTCGGCGGTGTGGGCGTCTACGCTACCCCGTCGGCTAATCTCGCCGCCGCACACCTAGAACTGGAAGGGATTCCGGAAACTCCGGAGCTCAACCGGATCAAGACCAGGCTGACCGCCGCCGCGGGCATGATCAATGCCCAAAAGGCTCCTGCCTCCTCATCTCGCCACTCCAAGTCGGCCAGTCGCCGTGAAGCTGATCACGACGTGGTCGACCAGCCGGATCTCCGCGAACAACTCCGCAACCGCGACCTCCGCAGGAACCTCGACGACCGCCACCGGCGAAGGGACGAGGAGGAGCTCTGACGGTGCGCCGAGTACAATCGCGAACACGGCGCCCCGGGGCTAGACCGCGACACCCGCCTACGCCGAGAGCTCGAGGCCAACGAGGCCGCACGCCGCCGCGAGTTCGACCGCAAGTACGGCCCTCCACTCGGACAAGACAGGCCGCCCAGGGCCCGCACCCCGGAAGACTACTCCGTCGACTCAGGACACGTGGACATCGAGAGCCTAAACGACTGCGACGGCTTCCCGGCGTTTACTGCCCGAGTAAGATCTATTCGAATGCCTGCTAATTTCAAACCTACAGGCATAGAAAGATACGACGGGAAGACGGACCCGACGATGTGGCTTCGGACGTACAGCATCGCCATCCGGGCGGTGAACGGCGACCACGACTCCATGTGCGCCTACTTCCCCGTCGCCATGACCAAGGTGGGGCTGAGCTGGCTCCACAGCCTCGAGCCCGGCTCCATCGACAACTGGGACACTCTTTGCAGCCAGTTCAAGAGCTACTTCCAAGGCAGCTCCATCCGACCCGGCACAGCATGGGACCTGGGCAAGGTGAAGCAGAACCGCGGAGAAAGCCTTCGCGACTACACCGACCGGTACATGGAGAACCGGAACCTAGTTCCCGGCTGCTCCGAGTCCGAGATCATCAACTACTTCCTCGACGGCCTCGCCGACTCCGTTGTCTTCGAGCGCCTCTGCGAGGACATGCCAAAGACCTCCGGCGAGTTCTTTGGACGGGTGAACAAGATGGCGAACGCCAAGGAGGCCGCCCGCCTCCACTACAACAAGAAAAGCACTCGGGACGACGATCGTCCGCCTCGCCGAGAGGACCGGCCGAAGAAAGAGGACCCACGCCGCTCCCGACCTGAACCAAGCAGGATGGGCGACCGAAAGCGCTCAAGAGACTTCACCGTCGCCGCCATGGATCAGCGGCCCTCGCCCACGGTCCAACTTCAACGCCGAGTTCGAGAAGATGCTCCAAGGGCCCTGCCCCATCCATAAGCAATCCAAGCATCGCATGATCGACTGCATGGGACTCGCCGACGCCTACAAGAAGAAGGAAGGGAAGCTGCCGCCACGCGATGACGACAAGGGCGAAAAAGGGAAAGGGGCCCCCGCAAACCCCGCTTTCCCGAACGTCGAGAGGCAGGTGAACTTCATCCTCGGAGGACCGCCGCCCGTGGATGACAAGCGCAAGGAAAAGGTGCGCGACCGGGAGATATTCTCCTGCTACACATCGCCGATCCAAGCACTCCGCTGGTCCGAGCAGCCGATCACCTTCTCCAGGGAGGACCAGTGGTTCCAAGTCTCCAACGTGGGCGACTACCCCCTCGTGCTCAGCCCAATCGTGCACAACGCCCGCCTCACCAAAGTACTCGTCGACGGCGGGAGTGGGCTCAATATCATCTTCGCCCAAACGCTGAAGGACATGTGCATCGCCTTGATGCTCTGACTCCTTCCCTCCACCCGTTCTACGGGCTGATCCCGGGCAAAGGCTCCAAACCACTCGGGCAGATAGCTCTGCCCGTCACCTTCGGCGATCAGGAGAACTTCAGGACCGAGTACCTCAACTTCCAAGTCGCCGACTTCACCACCGCCTACCATGCCATACTCGGGAGGCCAGCACTCGCCAAGTTCATGGCGATCCCCAACTACATGTACCTACTGATGAAGATGCCGGCACCGAACGGCGTCCTCTCCATCCGCAGCGACGTCCACACCGCCAAAGGCTGCGACAAAGAAGGACTCCACCTCTGCACCGGCATCGAACGCAGCGTACTCCAGATGGAGGTGGTCCACGAGGCAAGAACCTTCCAAGGAGACCCGGGCTCCATCCCCGAGTCCTCCAAGCGAAGAGCCGCGCCGACCACCATGCAGCCAGCTGAAGAAGTGCGCCCCATCTCGCTTGGGCTCTCCGACTCCTCCAAGACTGCCCTGATTGGATCAGGGCTCGACCCCAAATAGGAAAGCGCACTCGTCGCCTTCCTCCGGGACAACGCCGACATATTTGCATGGACCCCATCAGATATGCCAGGTGTTCCGAGGGAGGTGGTCGAGCACTCCTTGAAGGTTGACGCGAACGCCAAGCCAGTTCGCCAAAACTCTGACGCTTCGCGCAGGACCGCAAGGAGGCCATTAGGGTAGAGATTACAAGGCTGTTAGCGGCCGGGTTCATTAGAGAAGTCTTTTATCCCGACTGGCTTGCTAACCCAGTCCTTGTAAGAAAAAAGAATAATGAATGGAGAATGTGTGTTGATTACACGGATCTCAACAGGCACTGCACTAAGGACCCCTTCGTCCTGCCCCGCATCAACCAAGTCGTCGACTCCACCGCCGGATGCGTACTCCTATGCTTCCTTGATTGTTACTCCGGCTACCACCAGATCGCCCTGAAAGAAGAAGACCAAGAGAAGACATCCTTCATTACTCCGATCGGCGCCTACTGCTACACCAAGATGACTTTTGGACTCCGCAACGCTGGCGCCACCTACCAGAGGGCCATTAACTTGACCCTGGGCACGCAGATCGGTCACAACACCGAGGCCTATGTTGATGACATAGTCATCAAGACGAAGATCGAAGCCGAGTTCATCGCCGACCTCTCCGAGACGTTCAATAATCTCCGCAGGCTCAACTGGAGGCTAAACCCGACTAAGTGCGTCTTTGGCGTACCAAAAGGGAAACTACTCGGCTTCATCGTCAGCAACAGAGGCATCCAAGCCAACCCAGAGAAGATAGACACCATTCAGAGGATGAAACCGCCGACTGGAAAGAAAGAGATCCAGAAGCTGACTAGTTACATGGCGGCCTTGAGCAGGTTCATCACCCGGTTGGGGGATAAGGGCTTGCCGTTCTTCAAGATCCTCAAGAAGACTGACAAGTTCGAGTGGAACCAGGAGGCGCAGCAAGCTTTCACCGACCTCAAGAACTATCTCTCCCATCCACCAGTACTCGCCGCTCCGCATAACGACGAAACGCTACTCCTATACATTGCTGCCACGACTAACATGGTGAGCACTGTCATCGTCGTGGAAAGGGAAGAAGAAGGAAAGGTGCAAAAAGTGCAGCGACCAGTCTACTACGTAAGCGAAGTACTCAGCGAATCCAAGTCTCGCACTATCCCCAGGTGCAGAAGCTACTCTACGCACTGCTCATCACGTCAAGGAAGCTCCGCCACTACTTCCAAGCACATCGCATCAAGGTGGTCACGCAATTTCCACTCGGCGAAATCCTCCACAACAGAGACGTCACCGGGCGAATCATCAAGTGGTCCGTCGAGCTCGCCTCCTTCATCATAGACTTTGTCCCGCGCACCGCCATCAGATCACAGATTCTCGCCGACTTCGTCGCCGAATGGACCGAGAGCCAGGACGCGAAAGAAGACACCAGCGGCGAACACTGGAATATGTACTTCGACGGCTCCTTAATGATCGACGGAGGAGGCGCCGGTTTACTCTTCATCTCGCCGAAAGGGGAACAGCTCCGATACGTCCTCCAAATTCATTTCCCCATCACCAATAACGCCGCCGAGTACGAAGCAATCCTCCACGGGCTCCGCATCGCCACCTCACTAGGCATAAAGAGGCTCCTGGTTTATGGCGACTCCGCTGTCGTTATTAACCAGGTGAACAAAGACTGGGATCGCCACAGCGAGCGGATGAATGCCTACTGCGAGGCAGTGCACAAGCAGGAGGGAAAATTCTACGGAGTTGAGTACCACCACGTTCCACGGGAGAACAACCTCACCGCTGATGCACTCGCCAAGCTGGGGTCAACCCGCGCAGAAGTACCAGGGGGAGTGTTCGTGCAAGGTCTCCTCAAACCCTCTGTCAAAGAGGTGGGGGACGAACCAGAGCCTGCCCCAGAACTCTGCGAGGTGCTGACCATCGACGCCGCAGAGGAAGACTGGATGGCCGAGTTCATAGATTTCCTTGCCCACAACAAGGTGCCAAAGGACCCCACGGAGCGAAAGATCCTGGAACGCCGAAGCAGGAACTACGTGGTGGTCGGTGGTGCCCTATACAGACGAGCCGCCACAAATCAAGTGTTCATCAAATGCGTCATGAAAGAAGTCGGCCTCCAGATCCTTGATGACATCCACTCGGGAGTTTGTGGAAGCCACGCCGCCGCAGGGACACTAGTCGGGAAAGCATACCGAGCCGGGTTCTTTTGGCCCACCGCCGTGTCCGACGCCAAAGCACTCGTCCACCGGTGTCAAGGGTGCCAATTCTTCGCCAAGCAGAAACATCTCCCGGCCCAAGCTCTACGCACCATCCCGCCCTCGTGGCCATTCGCCTGTTGGGGGTTGGACATGGTGGGACCATTCAGAGCAGCCCCGGGAGGTTACACACACATCCTGGTCGCCATTGATAAATTCTCCAAATGGATAGAGTACAAGGCCATCATCGGAACTCCGACGTCAAAGCAAGCCGCCGCCTTCATCGAAGAGATCACACACCGGTTCGGAGTCCCTAACAGGATCATCACCGACTTAGGGACACAGTTCACCGGATCCGCCTTTTGGGACTTTTGCGAGAACAGCTGCATCAATGTGTACTACGCCTCCGTCGCCCATCCCAGGTGCAATGGACAGGTGGAACGAGCCAATGCCATGATACTCCAAGGACTAAAAGCAAGAATCTTTGACCCGTTGAAGAAGTTCGCTGGAAAATGGCACCAAGAGCTACCACAGGTCATCTGGGGACTCAGGACTCAGCCGAGTCGAGCAACAGGTCATACTCCCTTCTTCCTGGTCTATGGCTCCGAGGCGATCCTCCCCACCGACATAGCTTTTGGATCACCGCGCATCGACAACTACGAGGAAGGCGAAGCAGAAGCAGCCCGCGAGGTGGACCTCGACTCCATCGAAGAACACCGAGTCAATACGCTCATACAGCACGCGAGCTACCAGCAACAACTCCGACGCTACCACGACAAGAACGTCCAGCAACGGGACTTCAACATTGGTGACCTCGTCTTACGCCGAGTGCAATC
>QPGU01000652.1:0-14122 GCA_004135705.1 Alloteropsis semialata | reverse complement strand
GTTCCCGAATAGTTCCTAACTAAATGCTGTGTAACCGGGCCTGGAACGACGCCTAAGCCTTCTACACGTGCACGGGATCCGCTCTCGACGTTATGAACTTAGGATAAGTGAAGCAAAGGGAAAAGCACATTTCAGCAAAAGAACTACTCGGACAACATCAGAACATATAACAAAATATCTAACATTCTTGTTTTACTTGTTTCTGACTACTTATATACACAAAGCCTATTCTACCCTACTTCAGCTTGCAGGGTCCTACTCAAACTTGAGAGCCTCGCCGATCCTCTCAGCGATCGGGCGGGTCAGAGCCAGCGCCTCGTCGACTTGCTCCGTCGAGGCGTCCGCCGCCACCCCATCGCCAACCAGTGCAAGGTCAATCCGCGGGTAAAGTGTCCGAACACGCGCTAGGGCGTCATTCGCACACACCACCGCCGACTCCTTGACCAGGTCGGCGATCCGAGCTGGTGCACCCTGCAGACGAGCGACAAGGGCTGTCGGCTCACCCTCCTCCGGGGCCACGGAGTCCAGCAGATCCCTCGCCGCCTCGTTGACCTCCGTCAAGGCCAGATGCGCCGATGCCAGATCTTGCTCCAAGCCTGTTATGATTTGAGCGTTATTCTGGATAGTATACATTGCCTGGAGCATCGTCATGTCCGCACCTTTCCGGAACTCCTGCTCCGTCTTGAGCTTCCCCGCCAACACCTTCTCCGACTGCTGCAGAGTTGCGTTCGCAAAACGCAACTCCTTCAGCTCCTTGATGTGGCGATCCCTCTCCATCTCCTTCTCTGAAAAAGCAGGGAAGCACTCGGTCAGGATGAAAGGAACAAGGCGAAATCTGACGACTCAACAACTACTCGGGAAATACAAGGAGAAGGCCTTACGGTGAAGACTGAATCGATGCTCCACAATGGCGTCGTTCAGGCTCTTCTTGGCGGCGTCACGCTGACGCCTGACCCGTTTGAGCTCCGCCTCCATCTCCGCCGTGCGCCGGAGCGCCGACGCCACATCCTGGGTCTGCCCAAGACGCGACTGCCGGAGCGTGGCCAACTTCTACAACCACTCGCCAAAGTAAAGAATTCAGACAACTCATAAAGAAGAAGAAAAGACAAACGAGACAATTAAGGAGACAAACCGTTGCACAGCGCCGAGCGTGGTCGACAGCAATATGAAGCTCGGCAATAACCGACCCCTTCTTCCCCGCAATAGCGTCAACCCCGGGGACAGTGATAGTTCCCGAGGTGTCCGACTGCTTTTGGAGACCCTCCTCCTGGGCTTCTCCTCGAGCAATGTCGCCCGCGCCTACGGGCGAAGACTGGATCACCGGGTCCACGTCAGGATCCCCAGCGCCGCCACTTGGAGTGATCCCCGTATCACCTCCACCGCCCTGCACGTCGTCGGCCGCCGGCGCCTCCACTATCACCTCCGGGTCACGTCCGGCTGGTACCTCCTCCGTTTGCACCGCCGCTGACCCCTCGGCCGAGTTCCCCACCTCAGGCGTAGCTCCTGAGGACAACTGGCCAACAGGTTCGGCCGGAGGAGGACTCGGGCCTTGCGGGACATCGGTTGAAGGAGCCTTCCCGCTGGCCGCTTCACCGTCAAGATCGGAGGCTTTGCTGAAAAAAGCACTCGGAAATTAAAACAAGAACTCGGAGATAATGATACGTACAAGAAACGCGAAGACCGACAACTTACTGAGTACTCTTCACCACCGCGACTCGGGGCCGGAAGACAGGGAGCTTGGGACGCCGCTGCGCCGAGGCCGTCATAAGGATTGGCCTGGTCCCCAAATCGGAGACCGGCCTTGCGTCCGCGGCGGCCTGCACAATCGTCTCCGCCATCCTGCGCCGCCTCTCCTCCACCGAGACGCCCATGGCCCGGGCGTGCTCCTGCTCCTGGAACGCGGAGTCGGACATCGCCTCGTCCTTCTCCTCTTCCTCCACGACGGCTGGGGAAGGACGTCCCGGCTCGTCAACATCAGCGTCCGAACCTGCAGTCGGCTGCTGAGCCGGCTGCGCGTCCGACTTCTTCGCCATGACCTTCTTCGTGCGCCTCCGCTTGGGAGGCGGTGGCGGCGTGCCCGCCACTGCATCTCGGACGGAGGGCGCTTCATCCGACAACGTCGCCGAGTCGTCGTCTGCCGCCCCACCGTCAACGGACGCCGCCCGCTTGGAAACGCCGGCCCTGCGAGTATTCCGTTTCGCCACGGCCGCCCAGCGCTTCCGCGGACAGTCCTCCACCACTTCTTCGTCCGAAGGGCTCATAGAACCGTCCGTATCGCTGGGCGCCCATACATGAGGGGGAGGAGGATCCACCGCCTCCTCTGCTGGAGTGTCGCCCTGATCAGCCGGAGGCGCATCCTCCAGCAACACCTTCCTCGGGAAGTCTTCTGGGAGCGGGCAGCAGAAAAATACTCGAAGACCCGATCCTGCGCCAAAGAAAACGCAAAATCAGACGGCCAACGGACGAAACCAAAAAATTACATCAAGAAGAACATTCAAAAGCACTCGGAACAGCAACTTACCGGTGGTGGAGGCCTCTTCAATGAAAAGGGGCGTGGCTGGTGCTTCTCCGACATGTGGCCGAGGAAGAACCCGCCCACGCGCGCCTTCATCTCCTCCTTGCTTACGGTGCGGTTGGCACCCCAGGTGGGATCATCCCGGCCCGAGTACTCGTAGCCCGGGTGCTTCCGCTCCTGGATTGGCTGAATCAGCCGCCTGCTAAAGTTGCAGGCGACGCCAATCGCCGTCAAGCCGCCGACGTCCTTCAGCTCCTTGATCAACTCAAGGAGCTCGTCCACCTCCTGCATCTGGGAAGCATCAGGGAGCTCGTTCCAGCAGTCCCTGATCTTCGGCCGCTCTCCAGTGTGGCAGGGGATCGCCGGCGTGTGGTTCCCAACGTAAAACCACTCGGCTTTCCAACCCTTGTTGGAGGTGTTGAGGGCGATGTCAAAGTACTCGTCCTTCCGCCCTTGACGCAGCATGAACCCGGCGCCTCCCACTACCACCATCTTTTCTTCGCTCGGCTGGGGCTTCAGCCAATACAGGTATCTCCACAGGTCGAAATGGGGAGAGATCCCCAGATAGGCCTCACAGAGATGGATGAAAACAGAGATTGCCATAATGGAGTTGGGATTGAGGTTGATGGCCTCGATCCCATAGAAGTGAAGCAAACCTCGAAAAAACGCCCCCGTTGGCAAGCCAAGTCCCGCCTCAAAGAACGGCTTGAACAGGACCAGCTCGCCGGAGTTCTCCGACGGGAAGTCCTCCCCAGCGCTCGGCCGCCACTCCGCCACGGCCTGAGATGGGAGGATGCTCCGCTCCACCATCTCCTCTAACATCTTCATGGTGACTCTCCCTCGCGCCCATACGGCGCCGGAGGAGGAAACCTTGCTTGACTTGGGGGCGCCGGTATTCTTCTTCTTCGGTGCCATGGATCTAAGGGCAGGAGTCTTCGTTCGCATCAACAAGGCTACACTCCCCGTGGTGGCTAAGACCGCGGAACGGATCTACGAGCAGAATGAGCTCTGGTGGCGGCGGGTTGAAGAATGAAGAAAGGGGAGAATGGATCTGAGAACGGGGAGATTTCCTCTCCAGACCTAACCCTCACCCTTTATATCGCGCCTGGATGCCCGAAATTACCGCGAGATGACGCGATTAACGGACGCGGGCGAAACGGTAAAAAGAGCCGTTGGGCGTTCCGCCTTTCGTTACGCGCCGGGCGCCAACGGTAAAAAAGGGGCCCGAGCACTCGGGCAGGGCAAAGAAGTCGGCGTGCCGCTAAGGCTCGACCAGCACTCGGACTCGGGGGCTGGCGCCGCATCCAAGACAGTGTGCCTCTCGGGCTCGATTGGCCTCGAACTACTCGGGAGCCAACGCTGCAAATCAAGTGGTGTGGCGCTAAGGCTCGAACAGTGCTCGCACTCGGGGGCTGGCGCCGCGATTAAGTCAGTGCGCCTCTCGGGCTCGATTGGCCCCGAACTACTCGGGAGCCAACACTGCAAATCAAGTGGTGTGCCGCGAAGGCTCGAACAGTCGACCGGCACTCGGACTCGGGGGCTGGCGCCATATCAAAAACAGCGTGCCTCTCGGGCACGATCGGCCCCAAAACGCTCGGGGGCTGACGCTGCGAACAGGTTACAACGGCTGGAGAAGCGCGGCCAAGCCTTGACAGCTCGGGGCTAGCGCTGCCGAGAAACTTCCTCCTCAAGACTATTATGCAATGAAATCCTTTTGCAGGTTATACAATTACAATGAAGCCGACCATACGCCGGTTACAAAGACCAAACACATCAGCCGCCAAGATGACGGCCTGGGGCACTCGTCCCTGCGCCTAGTGCTACATCCGGAGAAAGCTTGGCCCATATGAGCTCCTCGCAAGCTCTCTTGTAGCACCACTGCAGCCGTCGACGGGACAGCACCAACAGAGGGTTGTTAGCGAATGCCTTCAGGTATCCCTTGCTCTACAAAGCATTTCACCCCACATGGCCCTCGTCACACGGAAATGCGGGGGTGAACGGGACAGCACTCAGACGCTAATCAACACCTCAGAACCTTCGCAAGCACTCTTCTATCACCATACTCTGGAGACTCCATGAACTTTCCCCGGTGGATGAACCCAGCAATGAGCCTCCGGCATATTGACTGCAAGGATCCTATACCTACTCGCTCCTGGGTGGCAGCTCTCGCTCCCCGGCGGGTATTTATAGCCTCATATTGCCAGGGGACGAGAGACTTCTCCACGTCGACAGGCGCCTGAGCTCCGAGCCACGCGTCCCTCTTTCTGCCCAAGTTGCACAGATCACCCTTATCGCCTTTGGCTTCACTCGACCACGGGAACGTCCTGTGCGACCACGGGAATACTGTTCCTGACGCCGCCTGCCAGAAACGACACCTCTCCGTCTGCCTCCTCTTTGCCATATCTGACTAAGAAGGAATCATCCGGGACTCGAACTTTTCGCCAAGCTAAGTATTAATCGATTAACTTCATCAATTCCGTGAGCTTTAAAGTGAGTCGCTAAAGTACTCGGGGAGCACACGCCTTAATCCGTGAAACCTCGGCTCTTCCGTACGCCTACGCTCCTATGCGTGCACGCGGCCCAGCTCTCTGCGCTATGGACTACGGCTGTCGGGGATCAGGTGCATAAACGTAACAGGCTAACTGCCCGGAGGAACTAAAAGACTTCAAAGCAGGAAGCGGAGTTCATTAACATTACATATCGCCGAATATTTTCTCCTCTCGAATTTGTGCTTCGTTGCAGGGTATGGATGACCACTCGGCGTGCTCAGCCCTCACGCTCGGGGGCTGGCGCTGGGACGACCACTCGGCGTGCTCAGCCCTCACGCTCGGGGGCTGGCGCCGGGACGACCACTCGGCGTGCTCAGCCCTCACGCTCGGGGGCTGGCGCCGGGACGCCACCACTCGGCGAGCCCAGCCCTCGCACTCGGGGGCTGGCGCCGGGACGATCACTCGGCGAGCCCAGCCCTCGCGCTCGGGGGCTGGCGCCGGGGCGACTGTCGGCGTGTCCCGCGGGACTCCGCCGGTTCTCACGCTCGGGGATTGGACGCCGAAATTAATGTCAGATGATCTAGCCAGACGCTCCTTGACTAACCCTTGGACCGATTCCTACGGAATCGCTTCAAGGCTCGGGGGCTACGGCCAACGGACGCACCTCGCGGCGCATCCGTTGATTGTCTGACGACCTCAGAAGAAGGCAACTAACCCTTGGACCGATTCCTTCGGAATCACTTCAAGACTCGGAGGCTACGGCCAACGGACGCACCTCGTGGCGCATCCGTTGAGAAATGGCTCTCTTTTCTCTCCAGTATCACGCGGTTTCGCTTCCAACTGCAGCAAGCTCGAAGCTCATCAGATGGCACGACCTCGCCGACTTGTCGCTCAACCACGTACTACTCGGGGGTTTATTGGGGGTAGACCCTCAGGGCTACCCAGAAGGCGGATTGGCCCAACCAGCAAGGGGCGGCCCAATCCGAGTGCTATTGGGTTTGTTTGTCAGATTGGGTGGCCCACCACTCGAAAGGCCCACCAGTCGGGCGAACCGGATGACTACGACGGCGCGCGCGGCAAGGAAGCAGGCGGCGTATCCCGCAAGAAGCTCGGAGATCAAGATAAACTAGCCAGAATTATAGGGAAGTATATCTATAATCGTTATAGGATCGCATCCTTGTATTTCGGGTAGGTTATGATCTCTAGCCGACTTGTAACTCAAGGCAGCCGGACTATATAAGGCGCCTTGAGACCCCCTTCTAGAACACGAACATTACAACCCACGCATTCATTCAACCTAGGACAGAACCCAACTACGGAGATCCTTCAGGAACTTCATACACAGCAATTCATACACCCAACACAGGACGTAGGGTATTACGTCATCCTGACGGCCCGAACTTGTTCAATCCTTGCGTCTTGTGTTACCATCGACTTCTGATCCTCGATCTGTCCCTCAACAAATCAACCACGCGGACTACCCTGTGTGGACTGCCGGGCTCATAAATCCGACAAAAAGTGGCACTGATATATGTTCACCATTTTATGTTTGACCAAAATTATAGAGAAAACTACAAAGATTTATGGCAGGGAATAGATACACTATGAATGTATATTTAATGAAGAATCTAATGATACTTATTTGGTATCATAAATGTCAGTACTTTATTGTATAAACTTGGACAATTTTACATGCTTTGACTTTTTAAAAGTTGGAATGACTTATAATTTGGAGCGAAGGAAGTAGCTCTTGAGATAAAAAAACCATTGTAATTAAGAACTTGCTGTGTGCAGGCAGGATTTTTTTTCTATTTCTAAAAAGATGCCTCACTCTAGTGTTGTATATATACTTCTTAACTCTATATGGAAACGAAGCAGCAGCACTAGACAAGGTAACCAATGGAGAAGGAGGTAGCACAGCATTAGAATGTTATAGTTGTTGTGTCTCAGCATCATATTGGAAGTGGCAGATGAAGGTTGCATGCTCTTTGGTCCTATGTCACCAGGTTGTCATGCTGTTACTTTTCCTAAGCACAGCATCAAAACTGGTATTTATGTTTTTCTATTGTCTCCTAGTCCTACTACCGGTGCAGCATATGCACTACCTTATAGGTTTCAATCTCTTCGTCCTGCTTCTCAACTCTTATGCAGCTGGTTTGCGCGGACCAACTGCATATCCACATTTGAAGTAGAAGGTATTTCTAACATTGCACATACATGCTAGGTTATTCATTCTTTATTAACTATCATATAACAATGCAAATTTCAAGATTTATTCATGTCTATGTAACATAAAGGGTATTTATTCATGCATATAAATTCTCCAGTGGGTAGTTGGTTTCTGGTGGTAGCTTGCCCCACCTCACCCACGCGAGGGAGCATCGCGTTGCCAGCATAGGGTTCTGCCAAAATCACTTTGCTAAAATAAAGTGAATATAACCTTAGACCCCGACGTGTGTTTCCATCTGATTTCTTGTTTGGCAAGGCGACGAGTGCATGCCGAGGAACCGAATATCACATTATTAGTGCCAGACTTTTTATATGTGCTCATGGTTTATTACGATTCTCTCATTTTCTTAGATAAATTTATGTGCTTAGTGAACATACTATCTTATACGCAAGTAAAGTAATTTGTGGAAACAAAATAACTCAGAGGCCTGTGAGACAAATAATTTGTCTTGAAAACTCAAGGTTTTAATCCTCCATTTGCTACAAGCCAAATATGAGTAGTTCCTTATTTGCTAGCCCCACAGCATCAAAGCCTCACTAATTGGCATATGTGGTCGACATTCTTCTCCTCTAAGGGCTGCTAGTTACAATGGGGAAGCTTTTACCGAATGTCTCCTAATCCTGGCAATGTTCAACCCGTGCTGACACTTGCATCATATTCTTTGTCACACCCGGTTTTAAAGACAAAACCGAATGATATTCATATGTATGCCAGGATCAAATTTTCACACATATGAGACTTCATCAGTGATAAACAATAGCAGTATCATGTAAAACAATACAAAAGACTTACAAACTATCAGAGTCACAGCTTATCCTGGAAACGAAGGCTCCAACACTTCACAGGCAATCGACTGGGGGTTGCGTACGCCTAGCACCATCTTCAACATCTTCACATCACCTTTCTGAGCAGCAGTAAGCAAGGATGAGTACACTTATGGTTGGTACTCAGCAAGGCCACATGAAATAACCAGAATACTGATTCAATTCCATCTTCAAGTTTATTAATCATGTGAGGGTCGAATACTGATTCAATTCCATCTTCAAGTTTATTAATCATGTGAGGGTCCAGGCCGCTCTTGACCGTGAGCACGGCTGTTATAACAGTTTTTAACACTCTGCAGAGGTTGTACACTTTACCCACAAGAAGCGTAAACCCAACCACGCGGTGCTGATCAGGCACACTCATCACACTACCTTTGGTGTGACTGCATAGGGACACTACAAGGCCTTTACAAAGACACACGGATAACTAGCGGCCCGCTAGAGTTTCAGCCGCGGTGAGGTCCATAACCCTCCCTAATGAGACCGTACCTTAGCAAAGGCTACTCCTCCAAGAGGACCGGGCTATGACCCCTTCACCGTCCCCCTCCTTGCCCTTTCGGTAAGGCCACTAATCACCTATACATCTAATTAATTAGCCAAGACCAGAGCCATATAGTACTCGTGGTTGTACTGTTTTCCTGGGTGGTTCTCCATGCTCCAATTAACATCATCATGATATATTAAAAGCATAGATAGAAGGATGGTTAGGGACACTTGCCTTTCTCCAACGTAAAGCTACTCTTACTGCTCTTGCTCACTTGAAATTCTTGATCTTGAAATCAACAAACTGATCCTTCTACTCGAAGCAATCTTCGGGCACAAACATACAAAGCAAAACAAACAAGTATATCTAAGAACAATACACCAATGATAGACAAGATTTGAATGAGCGTACTAGAAGATAGGACTCGATTCTAGGAACGCAAGAAATGCTGAAATCTGAATTGAAGTGAAGGATAGTTATTTGAACATGATAGAAGGATGGTGTCGCCATGAAACAATTATCCAGAAAGAAATTAAATGATATATAAACAGATTCTGACGTGAGCAAGGATTTTATAGCTAAACAAAGGATATTATTCCATAGATGAAAGATAGTCCAGGCCAAAAGATTAATGGAGATTTAATACATTGGAAAGGAAATACGGTTACCAAGCACCCTAGATATTTTTTTTCTAGAAGAAAAGGACCTACTTACCACATAGGCACGACCACCATGACATCATCTCTTGCATGCCGATCGAGGGCCATGTTTGCTTCTGCATATAGTAGTCCAGCATCGGTCATTGATTATTTTCCTCGGCTTGCAAAGATTACTGCTTAATGACGTGCCCAGCTTGCTCGACGGCGATGGCCAGTGATCTGTGCAGCTCGGCAAGCTAAGGTAGGGTGCATGGCCAGAGCGCTAGAGATGTAGCAGTAGGCACGGCGCGGCTGTCTTCCTCGGGCTCGGCAGGCCGGTGTGGGGTGCGACGACGAAGATGTACAGCAGCAACCCGAACTTGGCCGGAGACAATGGGACAACGGGAACGGCGGCGCAGGGGCTTCATGGTGCGTCGACGACACTCCAGTGGCAGAACGATTCTAGTGATTAGATCGATGCAGAGCTCAGGCCCAAATGGAAAACAGGAAGCAGCGGGCATTGGGAAGCCATGGTAGTACTCACTGGTCGAGTAGAAGGAAGGTGATGGCGGGCGGTTGTTGAGATGATGAGCTCCGGCTCCAAAACGACCACGAGGAGAGGCGATCCGGTTCGGCATGCAGGAGCATCTTGACGTGGCGCCGTGGCGGAACTCCTGGTCATGGCACGGCGGCGGGGCTGAGCATTGGAGAGGACATACGTGTAGGAGACGGGTATGCATGCTCACCACGGCTGAAGAGCATGGCGATGACGATTCGACGAACAGCTCGGCCGCAGGTGGAAGGATCGAGCGGTGGCGCGACTCGGCCTTCACGCGGACGAGCTGCTGCTGCTGACGAGAGGCCGAAGAGATGCATCTCAGTGACGTGCTGCTCCAGGAGGTCTCGGCTTCATCCGGCAGTCGGTGGTCACATCAAATCGGAGCACGGGGCGGCTGCGCTCGCTCGGATGAGCAGCGATGGCGGGGCGCGGCTCAGACTGCCCCCGAAGGCGACGAGCTCCGGGGACGGGGTGGCGACGAGGACCGGTATGACTCCACGAAGCTCTTGGTGGCGTCATCCTTCCAATTTCGACGAGGTAGGGCGAATCAAACACACAGAGGCGGCGGCTGCTGGGAGGGGATGGAGAGGAGAGGGAAGTGATGTCATATTTATAGGAAAAGGACTAGGGTTAGGTCGTGGGTTTTTAGATGATCTAGGTTTTGGACCAGATTATTATCAGTCTACGAAATAAATCGATAATAATTTATTTTGTAAACCGTGGTACAAATGAATTAGACTAATTATCCAGAACAAATTAATTAAGTAATAATCAATTCAAAATCCGGATAACGTCGCCATAATTTAAAACAAATTCCATAGATATTTTGGATGAATTAATTAGACTATTTTTTGAAGTAGATTAATTAATTAAATAATTAATCCAATCAATTGAAAAATATCGTCATAATTTGGATAGGGTCTTCTGGAACTCCGGATTGATTTGGGCACTCGATGTAGACTTCGATTTGGGATTTGGTTTGGGATTTCAATAGGAATTTGATTTGGAATTCGTATAGGACTTTGAATAGCAATTAGATTAGGGATTTTGGAAGTTTTGAATTTCGGGTGTTACATTCTTCAATTTCAACTTGCATACGTGTGTAGTGCTTCTAGCATTAGAAATTGTTTGATCATATCAGCGGATCTGAAGTTGGGCACTTGATATACCTGCTATATATATATTAACACAGAGGCAGAGTTTGTTAGAACATTGGATGCTTCTTCACTGTTTTTTCGTATTCGAACAGACTTCGTTCATGGAAATGGGTCTTAGTCTAAGACTCTATGGATAACCTGTTGGCAGTGACATTATTCTGCATATAGGATGCCTATGATTCAAAAATCGGATTATACTTTTTTCCAAAGGAAAGAACTTATAAGTGCACTTGATCTTTCAACGGAATTCTGCACCCACTATATATAGACTCATTTCATAATTAATCATTAGCATTGCAACCATACCTGAGCAGTGCTCTCCTGAATCTCCACGCGGACACAAAGTCTAATATATACTACTATTTGCTAGGGACGGTGGTCCATAGAACACGAGAGTGAAAGAGATCGATGCTCGTGATAGCCTAAGAGGGGGAGGGGGTGAATTAGGCTTTCTAAAAACTTAGCCTACCACATGAAAGCTAATTGCACAAAAGTAAACTACGACATGCTACCTAGATGTGCAACTAAGGTTTTCTTCTAGTGTTTGCACCCACCCAAAGAGTTTTGCAGCCTAGAGCCAGTCCTATCAAGATACTACTCTAGAAAGGTAAAGGCACACAAATTGCAAGAATGAAATGCGGAAGCTTAAGGGTTAGAGAGATGCAAACTTGACATGAAGATTTATCCCGTGGTTCGGCTTACGCCTACTCCACGTTGGAGCTCCACAAAGGATATGCTCCCGGTCGCCAAGTCTTGCTTCCCGGTCAAGGCCTTGAGTTCGCCACAAAGGCTCCTCAAGAGGGATGATGAGCAAGTCACCAAGATCTTGCTCTCATCAACCTACTCTCCTGGAGATCTTGACGCCGCCTCCACTACGGAGCTTCTCCACCAAGGAAGGGGTCTCCTCTTCCCCCGCACAAAGTCGTCGTCGCCGCTCCACACCAAGCCGGAGGGTCGAAGACTTGCCGGCGAGTCACCAAGACTCCAAGGGGCCGGCACACCAAGATTACAAGTGTTGGTTCACACTAGAACCAAGCACAAGGCTCAACACCTTGCAATTCACTCACTAGGCCTATCCTAGCTCTCTCACTCACTATGGATGATCTATGTAGCACAAATGGTGGCTTGAATGTCTTGTAGGTGTAGGTGAACTTCTCTGGACTCCAGCAACTCCAAATGACCGAATGGGGTGGGTATAAATAGCCCAAGGGGCTCAACTAGCCGTTACCCAAAAGCTGCACAAAAACCGTGAGCGGCGTATAATACGCCGTGTGCAACTTCCCCACCGGCGTATAATACGCCGCCTGCTTTTCCAACGGTCAAATGCCTTTTCCAACGGCTATCTGTGCACGGCGTCTGCTTCTGAACTTGTACGCCGTGACCGGCGTATCATGCGCCGTGCCTCTTCTTCTTCTCCATTTGACATCGCCACTGAGTAACATGGACGCCGTTACTCCGCCGTGATCGGCGTATAGTACGCCGTGTTGAATTCTTGCCGACCCTGACTTGACCTTGATCAACCCATGCACGCCGTATGATCCGCCCCGGATACAAACAGTACCAGCGTATCATACGCCGTAGGCTTCTTTTGAGATCCTCTGAACGCCGTAGGCTTTGAACTTGTACGCCGTCCGCGCCGTATCATACGCCGTGTGGAATATTCCTTTTCTGGTTGACTCTTCTCCACACGCCGTATGCTTTCTTGATTGTACGCCGTTCTCAGTGTTTCATACGCTGTTTGCTAACTCTGCAGGCTTTGTAATCATTCTTTTGGGATGTAATTTCCTAAGTATGGCACTTAACAAACTTGTTAGTCCCAAAGATTATGTTGTCATTCAATCACCAAAATCACAATGTAAATGGCACAAGGGCCATTTTCGTTACAATCTCCCCCTTTTTGGTGATTGATGACAACACAATCAAAGCAAGTATGAAATATGCGAAAATTGACCAAGTTTGAGCTCTTACACTTGCTTGAATGATTACCACTCTTTTCATTGGATTAGGGAGCCATCTCCCCCATATAGTTTGAAGTAGCACCATGGGTGTGGCCTCTCCTTAAGTCCAATATCTCCTTCATGACTTCTCCCCCTACATGTATCCTCTCCCTTTCTCATGGCTTCTCCCCCTATCTCATGAGGTCTTGTACATTAAGCTTGCTTTGATCCCAAACTTCTCCCCCTTTGGAATCAAATCACCTAAAAGAACCTATCAAAAACATTATATCTCATAGAGGAGGTTAGTAGCCTAGGGAGGTTAGTTAAGTACCACTTGAAAGTAGAATTTCAAGAGAGAATAAGTGTGATACTTAACCAATTGGGAATGTATGAGCACATAGCCTATGAACTTAGATATGGAGATCATAAACTCGATAGGCCAAGGCTCAATTATGCATGAAAGCACAAGTTTTCTATAATCATACACATAGAGTTGTAAGATCACATTATGAGTGAAGCACATTCTCTAAGTATGATATGGCACGGCATATGGAGACAATAAGAATAGGCTTGATAAACAAGTTAGTCTCCAAAATCACAATCCATAAGCTAAGCTCCCCCTAAATGTGTGCATTTAGTGTTTGAATCACTATCAAGTGTATGCACATTGTTTTGAACAACAAATGGGAAGATAAGCTTATAGCTTGTGGTCATGGTACTCAATTCATACCTTGTGAAGCTCATGTACCATGAAAGTGACCAAGTGTAGAAAACCTACACAACTTTGTAAACCATGTAAGTTGCTCATGGGTTAGAGTGCATGGCACAAGCAACTTACCATATGATAGTAACACTAGAATTTGCAATAGATACCACATGAATGCATTAGATATGAAGGGTAGCACATGCAAATCTAGCAAGGTAAATAGGCAAAGAATTTGAATTGTATTACCATTACCTCTTTTACCTTAGTGTGGGGGATTTGGGTACATGATATCCAATCTTGCAAGCTTGGCTTTCTTGATGTGATCTTTCTCCTCTTCTTGTGAGCCAAGCTTCCAAACCCCCCAAAGCCAATCTTGGGCTTCAAGTATCCTTTGGAACCCAAACCTTTTAGGGCCCCTTCATGTTGGTGATGACTTTCTTGGGCACCCAAATGGGTAGGTTCCATCCCCATTCCTTCATCTTGGGCTTCCCAACCGTACTAGCAACAACCTTGCCATTAGCATTCTTTTTAAGGACATAGGTGTTGGCTTTTACCTTGTTCTTGCGGTTGGGCTTGGTGTAGA
>QPGU01000018.1:0-61854 GCA_004135705.1 Alloteropsis semialata | reverse complement strand
CCGATCCTGATTGGTCCGATCCTGAGGTCCGATTTGGTGTCTGATTGAGGTCCGATTAATCGGTCTGATTGACGTCATCATTGAGGTCCGATTCTGAGGTCCGATCAGTATCGGCCGATGCGTGTCTGATTGGGTCTTGGCTAAAATTCGACGCTACTCCATCGTCTGAAATAGAGCCGGCACAATCATAGAGCAATTTAACTGTTTTATTCCCTTGTCAATTTCAGGTCAAATTGACTGGCACGCCGCGAACCTGAACTGGAGTGTAGACTGGCACTGGAGCGAAGCTGATCTCCCTGGTCATCGTGTGCTGCACGCGGGAGATACGTCCGCCGATTTTCCGCGTCAACACATTTTTGGCACGCCTGGTGGGACCCGAGAAACAAATCCAAGATGTCGTCGTCTGATGCTGAACAAGAAACCGCAGCAAGACTTGCTGCTGAGAAAGAAGCTGCTGAGAAGGCGAAGAACGACAAGAACAGGGCGACTGAGGTGACCATGCCCATTACGAAGGCCGATCTATCCAAAGCTCAGTTGGATGCAGTTCAGGCCCAGATAGATGCGTTTGAGAAGCTCTGCCTTGGTCAGTTTGGGCGTAATCGTTCAGGCCCTATACTCAAAGGTCCTCTCCCGGATCCAGAGTTGATCAAGAAGACAACTGAAGCTCGGGAGCACCAAGTCAACATGACGGAGATGATTCACCAGGCTGTTCATCATGCATTGATCAACCAATCAGGCACTTTGGTGAATTCTTTGGACAATCTCATCAAGAAGGCGGTGGACGATGCTGTTTGCTTGAAGGGTCCAGTGTTTATAGCAGATTCTGCAGGAGCATCAGGATCAGGAAGAGGCAAAGAGACTGCAGATAATACAATGACCGTTGCTCCACAGATGCCAATTGCTCCACCACCTCCTGTTGAACTGGCCAATGGTTTCCTGTTGATGGCCGATGGAACTATTGTCGGCCCACATGGTGAAAAGTATGCCAGGACTCTGAGCGAACAAGAGAAACAACCTGCAGCTGCAAGGCTACGTACAGAAGTTCCTTCACATCAGCGTATGGTTGGAGATTACAATAACTATGTGATGGACATAGCTGATGGATGCCACATGGAAATCAACAGTCCGATTGGTCACAAAAGATAGCCGAGGTGATCCAGAATCAATTCGGCTTGAAGCCTAAAGATGAAGCGAGGTTGTATCGGCACCCGTACCCATCTTACTTTGATGCAGTGCCACTTCCTCCACGTTACAGAGTGCCGGATTTTTCCAAATTCTCCGGGCAAGATGATATGACCACCATCGAGCATGTGAGCCGATTCTTGGCTCAGTGTGGTGAGGCTGCTTCTGAGGAGGGACTCAGGCTCAGATTTTTCCCTCTGTCACTATCAGGGCCGGCGTTTACCTGGTTTACGTCGCTGCCAGCAGGATCAGTCACAGGGTGGTCCGATATGGAGAAACAGTTCCACAAATACTTCTTTTCTGGTCTCAATGAGATGAAGATCTCTGATTTGATTGCTATCAGGCAGAGGAATGATGAGACCGTCAAGGAGTACATTCAACGATTCCGTGACACTAGGAATCGATGCTATAGTTTGAAGCTATCTGACATGCAGTTGGCCGAGCTTGCATTCCAAGGTTTGCTCGCGCCGATTAAAGAGAAGTTTTCTGCCCAGGAGTTTGAGACATTGGGGCAATTGGTTCAGAAAGTGTCAGCTCATGAAGTCCGATATCAGGAGATGAAGCGTATGAAGTTTTCTAAACAAGTGTCTTATCTCTCTGATACTGAAGAAGAGGCTGATGTTAATATAGCTGAATGGACTAAATCCAAGAAGCCAGTGTCGCTCCCATGGATCAAGCAAAATCCTGAGAAGTTTGGATTCGATATAACAAAGGCCGATAAGATCTTTGATTTGCTGCTCAGTGAGAAGCTTATCCAGCTTTCTCCAAATCACTCGATTCCATCGGCCGATGAGTTGAAGAAACGTAAATATTGCAAATGGCATAACTCGACATCTCACGAGACCAATGAATGCAAAGTGTTCAGAAGGGAAATCCAATTGGCTATAGAATCTGGCAAAATCAAATTTGAAGATAACAAGAAAGCCATGAAGATTGATGGTCATCCCTTTCCCAGTAACTTTGCTGATTTCTCCTTTTCTGTTAATATGGTTGATGCTAGTGAAAAGGGGAAGGTCAAGGTGCTTACATCGGATCACGCCAAGAATTCTGGTGCCGTTGATCCTGTGGTTCAGGTTACTGTTGAAGAGCTACGCAGGAATCATCAGGCGTTTGGACGAGAATCTAATGCTTCTGGTGGATATCGGCCGCGTGTGACTTCCCAAATGTTGATCAACAAATACAAGAGGCAACAGGCAGCAGTCCGAGCGTGGAGGGAACGCGAAGAACGACGACGTCGGAGGCATGAATATCAAGCAAGGCGGCTTGATGAAGAGTTTGATGATCGGCGCCGACGTAATGAGTGGTCCGATGGCCGACGCCGGTTTGATGAGTGGTCCGATGGCCGGCGCTGGTATGATGATAGAGTCGATGATCGCCATCACTACGATTATAGGTCCGATTGGTATACAGACGGATGTCAAGCTTATAACCGGTACGATCAAGATGATGATCATTGGGGGTGTCCTTTCTTCGTATATTGCTGGAACGAGAAGCTTAGACTGCCATCAAAGGCAGATTGTCCAGAATGTAGCTTCCAGTATGAAGAGTACAGAGCTTCCAAGAGAGGTCGACGATCAGTTCATGAACGGATCGGCGTCAGGATTGATGATCGTCATCAGAAAGATGAAGGCCGGGTTAACGCTCATGGCCACAAAGATAATGAAGGCCGGGCTGATGCTCATGGCCCTGAAAAAATGGAAGAAAAGGCTCCAGTTCAGAATCGGACTGAAGAACCTCCAATGAGGCCTGGACAGTGGTGCCCGTCGGGGATTTCTAAGTCTAAGAAGAGACGTGTTCAGAGGTTGCGCTATAATGAGCAGATTCAGGAGCAAGAATTAGCAAAAGAAAAGAAGTGGCGCGTCAAGATGGCCAATGATGATGAAGCAAGTACATCGGCCGCAATAAATATGGTTTTGATGTTGCCGTCCGATTTCGCTGCTCCTGATGAACAAGACGACCATGAGGTCGATTATGAACTGGAAGAAGCCGCTGCATGCTTGGTTCTTGATTCAGAGAAGGCGGTTTTGAGAAGCCAAATGCAAATGGGTATCGGCACCTGAAGCCTCTGTACATCAAGGGATACGTTGATGGGAAGCCGATGACCAAGATGCTGGTTGATGGAGGAGCTGCTGTCAATCTCATGCCCTATTCCACATTCCGCAAGCTGGGTAAAGGGATTGACGATTTGATCAAGACAAATATGACGCTTAAGGACTTTGGCGGGAACGTTTCAGAGCCTCGGGGGGCAATTCATGTTGAATTGACCATCGGCAGCAAGACATTGCCGACTACTTTCTTTGTGATTGATGGCCAAGGTTCCTACAGCATGCTCCTCGGGCGAGATTGGATCCATGCCAATTGCTGCATCCCATCCACAATGCACCAATGTTTGATCCAATGGCAAGGCAATAAAGTGGAAATTGTCCCAGCCGATGATTCGGTTAGCATTGCTACAGCTGAGTCAACAATTTGGGAGTTTGAAGGAGTTGAATGCCTGTCAGGAAAAGTGTGGGATGGTGACTTCCTCAAAGTGTCCGATCAAGGACTAAAGCCGATCCAAGCAGTCGGCTCTGAGACATTGTTTTAAATGGATGATTATATAGAAGATCTTGAAGACCGATGTGAGTTCGGTAAATTAGGATTTGGATTTACGTCGGCCGATAAATTAGAAGAAATAGATATAGGATCTGGTGATAGACCAAGGCCGACGTATATCAGTGCTAAGTTGGATCCCGAGTATAAACAGGAGTTAATAAAACTTTTGAAAGAGTATTCTGATTGTTTTGCTTGGGAATATTATGAAATGCCAGGTTTAAGCCGTGATATTGTTGAACATCGGCTACCTATCAAACCAGGATATTGACCACACAAGCAGTACCCAAGGAGGTTCAAGACTGAGATGCATGAGCCAATTAAGGCCGAAATAACGAAGCTATTTGAAGCTAAGTTTATCAGGCCATGTCGATATGCTGAGTGGGTATCAAATATAGTTCCTGTTTATAAGAAGAATGGAAAGCTACGTGTTTGCATTGATTACAGGAACTTGAACAAGGCAACCCCGAAGGATGAATATCCGATGCCGGTGGCCGATATGCTTGTTGATGCAGCATCAGGCCATAAAGTAATGAGTTTCCTGGATGGTAATGCTGGTTATAATCAGATTTTTATGGCGAAAGAAGATATTCCCAAGACTGCATTCCAATGTCCAGGTGCTCTCGGTTTATATGAGTGGGTTGTTATGACCTTTGGTTTGAAAAATGCCGGTGCTACCTATCAACGTGCTATGAATTACATTTTTCATAGGTTGATCGGCAGGATAGTCGAAATCTACATTGATGATGTGGTGGTCAAATCAAAAGGTTATCGAGATCATTTGGCCGATTTGAAGGAAACACTGGAGTGTACAAGACAACATGGATTGAAGATGAATCCACTCAAGTGTGCTTTTGGCGTATCGGCTGGCCAATTTCTCGGTTTCTTGGTACATGAGAGAGGAATTGAGGTGAATGATCGGAACCGTAAGGCGATTGATGATATTGAACCTCCAACGAACAAGAAGGAATTGCAGAGTTTGATTGGAAAGATTAATTTTCTGAGGAGGTTTATATCAAATTTGTCGGTCCGATTGGAGGCATTTACTCCTTTGTTGAAATTGAAAAATGAGGAAGAATTGGTTTGGGAGCCTAAGCATCAAAAGGCATTAGATGAGATCAAGCAATATTTAGCATATCCGCCAGTTCTAATTCCACCACAAAAGGATAAGCCGTACAAACTTTATTTATCGGCTTTTGATCATGCAATCGGCTCTGTCTTGATTCAAGAGGTTGATGGGAAAGAACGAGTTATATTCTATTTAAGCCGAAGATTGCTAGATCCTGAAACTCGGTATTCATATGTGGAGAAGCTTTGCCTTTGTTTGTATTTTTCTTGTACAAAATTAAGGCATTATTTGCTATCGGCCGAGTGTACTGTGATCTGTAGAGAAGATGTGATCAAGTATATGTTATCAATGCCAATCATGAAAGGAAGAATTGGCAAATGGGTTTTTGCTTTGACAGAATTTGATCTCAGATATGAATCGGCCAAAGCGGTAAAAGGGCAAGTAATGGCTGATTTGGTTGCTGATCATTGTGGACCTAACATTAATGATGTTGAGCAAAACATTATAAAGCTTGGTGAATCTGGTCCGATGGAAAAGGCCAATGTGGTTGACGCGGTTCCTTGGACTATATTCTTCGATGGTTCTTCTTGTAATGATGGTTGCGGAATCGGTCTGGTTATTATTTCGCCTCGGGGGCAAGGTTTGAATTTGCTTTTCCGATTGAGAAGTGCACAAATAATCAGGCGGAATATGAGGCACTGATGAAAGGTCTCCAGATTCTTAAAGATATCGGAGCTCAGTTTGTTGAGGTATTTGGAGATTCTTTATTGATTATCAATCAGTTACTCGGCAAATATGATTGCAAGATGGATGCTTTGTTATCTTATTTTGAAAGATGCCGAGATTTGATTAGCCAGTTCGCATTGGTGACCCTTAAGCATGTTCCAAGACATCATAATGAAGAAGCAAATCGGCTGGCGCAAAAAGCGTCTGGCTATCGGCCTGCGTCCGATGTAATGGTACAGGAGATACCAGAAGGAGATTGGAGGAAAGAAATCGTTGAATATTTGAAGGATCCTTCTGTCAAGACTTCTAGAAAAGTACGCTATAAATCGATCAGACATGTCTTGATTGAGGGAGTGCTTTATTTTCGCTCGATTGATGGAGTCCTGTTGAGATGTATCGGACCTGAAGAAGCCAAAGTTTTGATGGGAGAAATTCATGAGGGTGTCTGCGGGGCTCATCAATCGGCGTTCAAGATGAAATGGATGATAAGAAAGAATGGGTATTATTGGCCGACAATTTTAGAAGATTGTTTTGAATATTATAAAGGATGCCAAGAGTGTCAAAGATATGGAAACATTCAAAGGGCTCCAGCATCGGCCATGAACCCTGTTATCAAGCCATGGCCGTTTAGAGGATGGGGAATTGACTTGATCGGCCAAATTTTTCCACATTCAAGTAAGGGGCACAAATTCATATTAGCGGCAACAGATTATTTCACCAAGTGGGTTGAAGCTATTCCTTTGAGGGAGGTGAAGACGCAGAATGTTATTGAATTCGTTAGAGAACACATTATTTACCGATTTGGGATTCCACAGACGATCACAACAGATCAAGGTACGATGTTTACATCGGACGAGTTCAGAAATTTTGCTGCTGATATGGGTATCAAGCTTCTTAATTCATCGCCGTATTATGCACAAGCCAATGGTCAAGCTGAAGCCTCCAATAAAAGTTTGATCAAGTTGATTGATAGAAAGATTGAGGAGTATCCAAGAAAATGGCATGTTGTGCTTCCTGAAGCTCTATGGGCCTATCGAATGGCTTGTCATGGATCGATCAAGGTTTCTCCGTATGAACTGGTTTATGGACATGAAGCTGTTCTTCCATGGGAAATTCGTACTGGATCAAGACGTATCGAACTTCAGGATAAATTGAAGGCCGGCGAATACATGGAGCTCATGAATAGTGAGTCCGATGACTTGGCTGTTCGTCGGCTGCGCGCTCTTGAAAATATTGAGGCTAATAAGCTTAGAGTGGCGAGGCATTATGATAAGAAAGTGAAAGGGAAAGAGTTTAAGGAGGGCGATCTTGTCTGGAAGGTTGTTCTGCCAATTGGTTCTAAAGATCCCAAGTACGGCAAGTGGTCACCGAACTGGGAGGGACCTTATCAAGTCGTCCGATGTGTTCCTGGAAATGCTTATATTCTACGAACGCTTGAAGGAGAAATGTTTCCTAAAGCATTAAACGGGAAATATTTGAAGAAGTACTACCCTAGCATTTGGGTAAACTCATAAGAGCCGATGCTATGCGTCAGGCTTGAAAGCCGATGGAAAATCGCCTCAAGAACAAAAATAAGAGCCGATGCGATATGCATCGCCTTAAGGGCTATATACAAACAGAGAAAAATACATTACATCATCAAGCCGTTCGATGACGGATCAGGCTGTTTGAAAAGGGATTGCATATATTTCATATATTTCTCATACAGAAGGATTTCAGAAGACAAAAGGATCTAGTAGGCGCCGATGTACTTTGTTCATCATTGCCAGAACAGAACTGAAAAAGGGAAGGGCAAAAGGAAGCGCAAGTTTGAGGAGATATCTTCTTCCTTGAGTCGAAGAAATCCACCCCGGATGCAGTCCCTTGAAGAGCGCGCCGGTGGACACGCTCCGCCCTAGCCTGTAAAGGGCACTCTATTACACCCCTCTGAAAAACCTTCCCTTTGGTGAACCATGAGAGGAACCTCACGAGGATTCTTCTAGCGGAAGTTCCACCTGGATTCACTGCGGGATCAGAAAAGGGGGGGAGTACCCTATACTTCTTCACGAGAATTCTTCTAGCAGAGGAGGAGGAAGGAGTCGAATCCTATATCAAGTAGGAGGAGTTTGTGCTCTACCATGAATATTGGTTGTGCCATGGCTAAGGGATGGTGAAAGAAGAAGGCTTGAGGCGGTTATTTATAGCCGGCAGTCGGTGGATGCATTAGAGGAGGAATGGAATCCAGAGGACGCTCGTGGAAACCGTCCAAATGAAGAACAGTATTCTCGTGGAAATGCGGCATTGATTCAGGGCTGCCGTAATTAAAGGAGGGGCGTCTTTTGAGGGGCTGCATTGAAAAGTCGTATCGACTGGGTCAGAAGACGTATGGATACCCACAAGGTAAATGTAGGGATCCATATCTGTTCGTTGTCAGAGGTTATTGCCCAGGAGAAAGATCGGGGAGCCGCGCAGTGCAGGGATGGAAAGTTTCGGCGCGAAAATCGGTGGAGAAGTTATGGTGACAGATACGAATTTTGGAACAAAATGATATTTTATTCCAAAATTGGGGGGCATGTGTTGACACCGGATTTTCGCACCTGACATACTGGGTCGGATGATGACATGATGAAGTTGAGACTGCGAAGTGGACCCGTTGACTGGTCAATGCCAAAGGTGACAGAGAAGGAAGCTGATGCTGAAGAGGAGTTCGATGAAGCAGGAGTCCGATCCAATGACGAGTTCGAAAGGGAAGACATGTCGGCTAAGGAAGAAGCGTATCAGATTCGGGGACTATTTCCTTTTCAGAAGGTGTTTGAGAGTCCCGTTGTATCTTAAGCTTAGTTTACCTTATTTGGTTAGTCTGGTCCGATCAGGACTCTCCACGACCAGGGTATAAATATGAACCCTCGTCCATTGTAAAGAATAATTCTCACAATTCAATACAACCCGGCTTCACGCCAAAACCCTAGTAGTAGTTACCGACGAAGCTCATTGGTGGACGGGCTGCATCAGTTTTGATCTCCGGCTTACCAGTAAGTTAGTCAATTTATCGAACTAGTATAGGCTTTGAATTGAGGCGCATCGCCCTTTCTCGTTTATACTATTCAACCGATTTATCTCTGGATAATCAAGATTGATATAGATTCCCTACGTCGGAGCTAGATCAATATTGATTATTCAACAGATTATCGTTTATCGGACTATACTTTAAGCCTAGATTCCCTACGTCGGAGCTAGGTATCAAGATTAGTCTAGATTCCCTACGTCGGAGCTAGAGTAATCTTGGTTACTAAAGATAGTCTTTGCGGTTTGTTGGAGTTGCTAGATTGGTTTAGATCTACGCCATGTGAATCAATTCTACTTCTTCAACGGCTTTGAGCATAGGTCTTGGTCCGATTTAAGCAATATTTATCTTACAGCATCGTTCTATGTCCGATCCTGCTTTGTGGTTTAATCTGGTTGTTCTTTGAGTATTGCATTGGTGTAGATTCCCTACGTCGGAGCTGGATCTTTGTAATACGCTTAGATTAATCTTTGACTGTCATGCTTGGTCTAGATTCCCTACGTCGGAGCTAGGTTCATCTTGATTAGTTAAAGGAAGCTTTGGTTATGCCTTATTGCTATTTGAATGTTAAGTGTGGTGTAGATTCCCTACGTCGGAGCTGGATCATGCTTAATTGTTTGGTAGCATATCTTAGAATCAGAACGTATCTGTTAATGTTTTATCTGCTTATTTTGCTTAATCTGATCAACACCTGTGTGAGCATCTTGTCTAATTGACAGGTTGATAAGTTAAATCTGGTTATCTAGCTATCTGATCTGATCATAGTCAGAGAAATCTAGATTCCCTACGTCGGAGCTAGATTTCTCTGTAAAGGCTATAGTCCGATCAGTTGGTCAGATGGTCCGATAAGATGAGTCAAACTGGCAACTAGACAAGGTGGACAATGTATCGGCTTATACTTTGATTATTTAATATCTTGTTTCAAGACACAGCTGATCCATTATTTTACATATTGGCCTTGTTTTATGCTTTATTTCATTATTTAAAGGCTAGTCTGTTATATCAATCAAGGTCCGATCCTGATTGGTCCGATCCTGAGGTCCGATTTGGTGTCTGATTGAGGTCCGATTAATCGGTCTGATTGACGTCATCATTGAGGTCCGATTCTGAGGTCCGATCAGTATCGGCCGATGCGTGTCTGATTGGGTCTTGGCTAAAATTCGACGCTACTCCATCGTCTGAAATAGAGCCGGCACAATCATAGAGCAATTTAACTGTTTTATTCCCTTGTCAATTTCAGGTCAAATTAACTGGCACGCCGCGAACCTGAACTGGAGTGTAGACTGGCACTGGAGCGAAGCTGATCTCCCTGGTCATCGTGTGCTGCACGCGGGAGATACGTCCGCCGATTTTCCGCGTCAACAGTATGTTACTACAGTTAGATTTTCTCTGCAGCCACAAGCTCTGTGAAATGTTAAAAATGCAGGGGGTTACATACTTACTGCTTCCCCCTTTCTTTTAAATGGCCTATTTTGCAGATCTCTTCTTTGGTACCATGATATCTGCAAATTTAAGTTGCCACTGATTTGATGCCTTTGTATTCAGAGAATGGAGACACTTCTCTTATGAGCCAAAAGATGTAAGTTTCAGTAATGGCATCGAGCCAGCTTCATCAAGAGATGACATGCACAGTATAACCTTACCGCAGTTTTCATCTGCATCTGTTCCCCAGGTCAGTGAAAGTAAACTCTAATAGTGTTTAGCTTCTGAGCCCAATTTATGTTTTACATTGGAAGAGTTAAGCATTGTTTCCTCTTGTATACCCTGTCTCCCCATGCCATTGTAATGAAGCAAATACAGATCACACAGCAGGAGGATCGGAGGGATCATACAGTCAGGTGCACCCCCTCCCTCGCGTCCATAATCAAACCCCACTCTTGCAAGTAGTAGTTTAGAATAGGTCACATTGTCGTGGCACATGTGTTTAATAGCACAAGCTCTTAGGTTATCTTAATACATGGACCACTAAACAGTAACTTTTTGTGCTGATGAAGTATTTTCTAGATAAATATAATACTTTCTTGGTGCACAACATTATCTTGTTCAATCCTGCTTATGATCTATTTTGACTTGTGAGAAGCTGACCATGTAGTCACTCTGTAACATCATGAAAGTTTTCATCTTCAATAGTAGCAAATTGTTAAATATTCTGGTGACAGCGGAACCTTTTTTTTGAGATCACGCGGAACCTAAATTCGGGGAATGCGATTTGACCCCGCCGGGTCCCGATGCCGGCCGTGCGAACCGAATCTAGCCACTCAGCTACGGCCGATTGATTTGCGATTTTATTTTTTCACTATGATATGAACGAGCATTTGCTCATGACATTGACAATGGAAGGCGAGGGGAAGACATTATCTCCGGGCTACGGTGGCATGGCATGGCAGGATTCCCTCGGGATCATGGTGCGTGCTTGCTTTTTCTCTGGCTGGGTATATAAAGCTGTGTAGGTGAGATCGTGACAGAGATTTTCGTTGACTGCTCTTCGCTTGTTCTGATATGATGTGCCTTCGCTCCACCAATGTGTATAAATCTACAAATTGTATAAGTTGTATACGCTGAGATTTTCGTTGACTGCTCTTCGCTTGTTCTGATATGATGTGCCTCCACTCCACCAATGTGTATAAATCTACAAATTGTATAAGTTGTATGCACTGAACAAATATAGCAGAATCTCAGCTTTGGTGTGGTGGTGTAGTTGTATGTGCACAACTCCACCACCACCACGGTTCAAATCCATGTGACCACGTCTTTACCTTATTTAAACCCTGATGATGAAAATAACAAAATCTATCTGTGTGATGATGTGCTGCCTAAGTCCAACGCCAAATGCTAACAGGGCCATTTACCCCTTTAGAAAATTAGGGCCCATGAGTTGCAATCGGCAAACTCGGATTCCGTAGGCCACAAGTTTAATCGGCCCATCTCCCGTTATCCTCCCCTCTCTCCTCTCCTGTCTATTCCCTTTCAGCCTCGGATCGAACCCTGTTTCCCTTGTGTGCTGCTCAATAATCCCCAGCAGCCGCCAGGTTATTCGGCGGTGGTGCTGCCTCTGCTGCAACCATCCCGAGCCTCTTCAGGGCCCGTCCGCCACCGGCTCTGCGGCTGCCACCCCGAGCCTCACCCTTCGCCGGCGATGGCCCCGACTCCGGAGACGACGGAGGCGCCGCCCCCGCCGGAAGATAGAGAGGGCGCTACTAAGGATGGCTTGGAGGTGTGCCTGTTCGATGAATCAGCAGATGGGTTCTCCAGAACGGTGCGTGCCATCTCGGAGCTTGCCGAATTGGAGCCCGAACCAGACTACCCTGACGCAGAAATCGAGCGGCTTGCCTCCTCAATAACCTTTCTCAGGTGAAAACTTCTCTCCTGTCTTCCTGTTGACGGGGAAAATCGGCAGTCGTATCCTCAGCGATCAACACAATAAGACCAGGGAGATCTGCTTTACTCCAGTGCCAGCCTGCACTTCGTTCAGGTTCGCGGCGTGCCAGTCAATTTGATCTGAAATTGACAAGGGGATAAAACAGTTAAATTACTCTTTGATTGTGCCGGCTCTATTCCAGACGTCAGGTGCACGTTGGATTTTAGCCAAGACCCAATCAGACTTGTATCGGCCGATGCCAATCGGACCTCAAAATCAGACTTCATAGACGGCCTCAATCGGACCAACATAATCGGACCTCAATCAGTCATCGAATCGGACCTCAGAATCGGACCAATCGGGATCGGACCTTGTAACAGATCAACCTTTTAAATAATAATAAATAAAGCATAAAACATGGTCGATATGTAAATAACGGATCAGCTATGTCTTTGAGCAATATATTAAATAATCAAAGTGTGAGCCGATACATTGTCCACCTTGCCTAGTTGCCGGTTTGATTTATCTTATCGGACCATCTAGCTAGCCGATCGGACCAGGACTGTTTCGACACGGTTTCACAAACGAATGCAGCGCACATACTCCAGCTATGATCGGACCAGATAGCTAAACAATCAAACTTAATTCACCAACCCAACAACTAAACAAGATGCTCGCACAGGTGTTAATCAGATCAAGCAAATAAACAGTAAAAATAGTAACAAGATCGTTTCGATATTCAAAGCTGTCTTTGAATGGTCAAGAGGAATCTAGCTCCGACGTAGGGAATCTAAATTACTCTTAACGATCAAAGATCAATCTTTGATATATTGTGCAAACCTAGCTCCGACGCAGGGAATCTAAATCAAACACAACAATCAAAGAACAACCTGATAAAACTATGAAGATGAATCGGACCTAGAACGATATTGTAAGATAAGTATTGCTCAAATCGGACTAAAACCAATGCTCAAAGCTGTTGAAGAATCAGATTAATTCACATGGCGCAGATCTAAATCAATCTAGCAACTCCAAACAACCGCAAAAGCTGCCTTTAAATAACCAAGATGAGTCTAGCTCCGACGCAGGGAATCTAGACTAATCTTGATGATCCAGAGGTAAATCTAGCTCCGACGCAGGGAATCTAGATTGACTTCGAGACTTAAAAGTACAACTCGATAAACGATTAACTATTGAATAATCAATAGAGATCTAGCTCCGACGCAGGGAATCTAGATCAATCTTGATAATTCAAAGATAAATCGGTTGAACAGTATAAACGAGAAAGGGCGATGCGCCTCAATTCAAAGCTTAAACTAGTTCGATAAGTTGACAATCTTACTGGTAAGCCGGAGATCAGGAACTGATGCAGCCCGTCCACCAATGAGTTCGTCGGTATCTACTCCTACTCCTAAGGTTTTGGCGTGAAGCCGGGTTGTATTGATTGTGAGAATAGTTCTTTACAATGGACGAGGGTTTATATTTATACCCTGGTCATGAAGAGTCCTGATCGGACTTGACTAACTTGCAGATAAAGTAAACTAATATTTAACATAGAATGGGACTTTCAATACGCCTTCCTAAAAGAAAATAGTCCCTGTTCATGCTACGCTTCCCTTTTAGCCGATGCACATTCTCTCATTCATCATCAGATCGGACTCTCCTTCTTTATCGGACCCATATTCTGCATCGGCTTCCTTTTCCGGCATCATCTATTTGACCATTCAACGGGCCCACTGTGCAGTACCAGCCTCACCATGTCACCATCTGACTCAGCATATCAGGTGTGAAAATCTGGTGTCAACACATGCCCCCCAATTTTGGAATAAAATATCATTTTGTTCCAAAATTCGTATCTGTCATCATAACTCCTTCACCGATTTTCGTGCCGAAACTTCCCATCCTTGCACTGTGTGGCTCCTCGATCTTCGGGCCATGGCCGTTTTCTCCTTATAAAAACTTTCACCGGCGGCCACGCTGTTCACTCCTCCTTCCTCGCCAAGAACCCGCACTGCTCATCTTCTTCCTCCTTTCTTCCGAGCGACCATTCGCATCTACTCAAGCCCCAATCAAAATCTGCTCAAATGGCCGAATCATCCTCCATGGGCGTCCTCCAGTCTTCCGCATCCGCTTCCCTCTCTGCATCGGCTCCAGCAAGTTCATCAGCGGCAGCGTTTTCCACCATGGCAGCCGCTATGACCTCGACAATGGCGGCAGCCATGACCTCGACAATGGCGGCGGCCACGACCTCGACAATGGTGGCAGCGGCAAACTCTTCAGCCTCCTCTTCATCAACCTTCTTCGCCTCAGGTTCCTCCTCGACTCCCGCAGGACCATCAGTAGGAGAAGCACGTCATCCAATCCCGGAGGTATTTTACCGAATCCGAATTCATTTTCCGTATTTTTGAGATTCGGCTTTTAAAACTTGTCCTCATTTCGCATTCTTCTTCTAGGCCATTTGAGCCCAAACCCTAATCCCCGTAGGCGGTGTCCAAGGGGCTTATTTTCTTGGTCCAATGGGAGATCCAGACCCCACAGAGTTTATCAATCTGGAAACTATGCGCATCCCATTCAAGACCTCTGGATTTGACGTTGACAACTGGAAGAATGCATTTCGTTCTTGGCTGACAGTTCTCCCCGGATGGAAGGACTGGTACCTGAGAGTATTGGCCTCCAAATCTACAATCTGGGATAGATCAGACATCACTCAGTGCATCGGCCTTAGCATCGGACCCATCGCCAAGAATGAAAACCTCCTGATCGCTGCATCACATTTCTGGTCTGATGCAATGAATGCCTTCCTCTTCGGTCACGGTCCGATGACCCCAACACTGCTCGATGTGGTTATGCTCCTCGGCCTCAACATCACTAGCAACAAGCGCCCTCTCAGGCTCAATATCAAACTCAAACACCATTTCAAGACCAAAAACTCTGGTGGCTGGAAAGGATACATGGAGAACAATCACCGGACCAGACCCGTGACTGACCGTGAGCATGCGGCCTTTCTGAACATGTGGTTGGACAGATTCTTCTTCTGTGGCACTACTCTTGGTCCAACGGCCAACTTCCAACACTTAGCTGAATTGCTGGCAAGTGACCATGTCATCAACCTCGGTCAGTATCTCCTGGGAGCAGTATACAATCTGCTTCATCAAGTCGCCAAGCGCCTGAGGACCGGATCGCCTATCACCAATCTTGGCGGGCCATGGTGGTTCATCCAGATGTGGTTGATGCTACATCTGAGCAAGGCCCTCAAATTAGATTTTTGGAAGAATAAATTTCCAGAGAGCAGGCCTGAATCAGAAGAGATCACCTGGCGCCGATGTACTTTGCTTGGTGAAGCTGCCATGGGTTTCCCTGCTGAGAAATTATCAGCCAAAGAATCATCTAAGTACTTTGCACTTCTTTATAGAGGTATTGCCGAATTGGAGCCCGAACCAGACTACCCTGACGCGGAAGTCGAGCGGCTTGCCTCCTCAATAACCTTTCTCAGGTGAAAACTTCTCTCCTGTCTTCCTCTGCTCACTCGATCACCGCGATGGATTTGGCATTTTTCAGTTGTTGGCCTAACGGCAGTAGAGTCGCTTGGATGCTGTATAGAGATGTGTTTCCATAACTGTTCTACCCACCTGTTGTCTTGCTATACAATTAACGCTCAAGCTTGTGCGTGTCAGGAAAAAAAGGTTGTGCATCCGTGTTTGATGGAGTTTTAGTTTGGTTAATATAGCATATATCCGCTTTAGTTTGGTTAATTGATACATGTGCGGTAGGACTTTGTTGAAGGCTCGAAGCTTGTACATTTGGCACATATGACGTCCCAAAGATTGCCTACTTGTGAAACTGTGATAAGACATGTTTTGGTGTCAGTCTATTGTCTCCAAGAGCAGCCTTCATTTTGGGTCAAGCCAAAGCAGTGTAGTCGTATCTGGCACCATTAATTAGTTGATGAAAAATCTAGGTTCCACTGAATATTTGTTCGCTGTCAATTATTGTGACAATAAAACATGATTTATTTGTTTAGTAAGAGGTTTGTATGTTACTTCAGTTAGATTTTCTCTGCAGCCACAAGCTCTGTGAAATGTTAAAAATGCAGGGGGTTACATACTTACTGCTTCCCCCTTTCTTTTAAATGGCCTATTTTGTAGATCTCTTCTTTGGTACCATGATATCTGCAAATTTAAGTTGCCACTCATTTGATCCCTTTGTATTCAGAGAATGGAGACACTTCTCTTATGAGCCAAAAGATGTAAGTTTTAGTAATGGCATCGAGCCAGCTTCATCAAGAGATGACATGCACAGTATAACCTTACTGCAGTTTTCATCTGCATCTGTTCCCCAGGTCAGTGAAAGTAAACTCTAATAGTGTTTAGCTTCTGAGCCCAATTTATGTTTTACATTGGAAGAGTTAAGCATTATTTCCTCTTATATACCCTGTCTCCCCATGCCATTGTAATGAAGCAAATACAGATCACACAGCAGGAGGATCGGAGGGATCATACAGTCAGGTGCACCCCCTCCCCCACGTCCATAATCAAACCCCACTCTTGCAAGCAGTAGTTTAGAATAGGTCACATTGTCGTGGCACATGTGTTTAATAGCACAAGCTCTTAGGTTATCTTAATACATGGACCACTAAACAGTAACTTTTTGTGCTGATGAAGTATTTTCTAGATAAATATAATACTTTCTTGGTGCACAACATTATCTTGTTCAATCCTGCTTATGATCTATTTTGACTTGTGAGAAGCTGACCATGTAGTCACTCTATAACATCATGAAAGTTTTCATCTTCAACAGTAGCAAATTGTTAAATATTCTGGTGACAGCGGAACCTTTTTTTTGAGATCACGCGGAACCTAAATTCGGGGAATGCGATTTGACCCCGCCGGGTCCCGATGCCGGCCGTGCGAACCGAATCTAGCCACTCAGCTACGGCCGATTGATTTGCGATTTTATTTTTTCACTATGATATGAACGAGCATTTGCTCATGACATTGACAATGGAAGGCGAGGGGAAAACATTATCTCAGGGCTACGGTGGCATGGCATGGCAGGATTCCCTCGGGATCATGGTGCGTGCTTGCTTTTTCTCTGGCTGGGTATATAAAGCTGTGTAGGTGAGATCGTGACAGAGATTTTCGTTGACTGCTCATCGCTTGTTCTGATATGATGTGCCTTCGCTCCACCAATGTGTATAAATCTACAAATTGTATAAGTTGTATACGCTGAGATTTTCGTTGACTGCTCTTCGCTTGTTCTGATATGATGTGCCTCCACTCCACCAATGTGTATAAATCTACAAATTGTATAAGTTGTATGCACTGAACAAATGTAGCAGAATCTCAGCTTTGGTGTGGTGGTGTAGTTGTATGTGCACAACTCCACCACCACCACGGTTCAAATCCATGTGACCACGTCTTTACCTTATTTAAACCCTGATGATGAAAATAACAAAATCTATCTGTGTGATGATGTGCTGCCTAAGTCCAACGCCAAATGCTAACAGGCCCATTTACCCCTTTAGAAACTTAGGGCCCATGAGTTGCAATCGGCAAACTCGGATTCCGTAGGCCACAAGTTTAATCGGCCCATCTCCCGTTATCCTCCCCTCTCTCCTCTCCTGTCTATTCCCTTTCGGCCTCGGATCGAACCCTGTTTCCCTCGTGTGCTGCTCAATAATCCCCAGCAGCCGCCAGGTTATTCGGCGGCGGCGCTGCCTCCGCTGCAACCATCCCGAGCCTCTTCAGGGCCCGTCCGCCACCGGCTCTGCGGCTGCCAACCCGAGCCTCACCCCTCGCCGGCGATGGCCCCGACTCCGGAGACGACAGAGGCGCCGCCCCCGCCGGAAGATAGAGAGGGCGCTACTAAGGATGGCTTGGAGGTGTGCCTGTTCGATGAATCAGCAGATGGGTTCTCCAGAACGGTGCGTGCCATCTCGGAGCTTGCCGAATTGGAGCCCGAACCAGACTACCCTGACGCGGAAGTCGAGCGGCTTGCCTCCTCAATAACCTTTCTCAGGTGAAAACTTCTCTCCTGTCTTCCTCTGCTCACTCGATCACCACGATGGATTTTGCATTTTTCAGTTGTTGGCCTAACGGCAGTAGAGTCGCTTGGATGCGGTATAGAGATGTGTTTCCGTAACTGTTCTACCCACCTGTGGTCTTGCTATACAATTAACGCTCAAGCTTGTGCGTGTCCGGAAAAAAAGGTTGTGCATCCGTGTTTGATGGAGTTTTAGTTTGGTTAATATAGCATATATCCGCTTTAGTTTGGTTAATTGATACATGTGCGGTAGGACTTTGTTGAAGGCTCGAAGCTTGTACATTTGGCATATATGATGTCCCAAAGATTGCCTACTTGTGAAACTGTGATAAGACATGTTTTGGTGTCAGTCTATTGTCTCCAAGAGCAGCCTTCATTTTGGGTCAAGCCAAAGCAGTGTAGTCGTATCTGGCACCATTAATTAGTTGATGAAAAATCTAGGTTCTGCTGAATATTTGTTCGCTGTCAATTATTGTGACAATAAAACATGATTTATTTGTTTAGTAAGAGGTTTGTATGTTACTTCAGTTAGATTTTCTCTGCAGCCACAAGCTCTGTGAAATGTTAAAAATGCAGGGGGTTACATACTTACTGCTTCCCCCTTTCTTTTAAATGGCCTATTTTGTAGATCTCTTCTTTGGTACCATGATATATGCAAATTTAAGTTGCCACTCATTTGATCCCTTTGTATTCAGAGAATGGAGACACTTCTCTTATGAGCAAAAAGATGTAAGTTTCAGTAATGGCATCGAGCGAGCTTCATCAAGAGATGACATGCACAGTATAACCTTACCGCAGTTTTCATCTGCATCTGTTCCCCAGGTCAGTGAAAGTAAACCCTAATAGTGTTTAGCTTCTGAGCCCAATTTATATTTTACATTGGAAGAGTTAAGCATTGTTTCCTCTTATATACCCTGTCTCCCCATGCCATTGTAATGAAGCAAATACAGATCACACAGTAGGAGGATCGGAGGGATCATACAGTCAGGTGCACCCCCTCCCCCGTGTCCATAATCAAACCCCACTCTTGCAAGCAGTAGTTTAGAATAGGTCACATTGTCGTGGCACATGTGTTTAATAGCACAAGCTCTTAGGTTATCTTAATACATGGACCACTAACCAGTAACTTTTTGTGCTGATGAAGTATTTTCTAGATAAATATAATACTTTCTTGGTACACAACATTATATTGTTGTTGACGTCCAAAAAGTCAGGCGTTGACTCTCGGAAATTAACGCTGTGGCCTGGAAGATTTGCTTTACTTCAGTGCAGGTCCAAAATCTTGAGGTTCGTGGCGTGCCAGTCAATTTGACCTGAAATTGACAAGGTAGAATTTAATCAGTAAACAACAAGGAACTCATCGGCCAAAGCCCCGATTTGTTCCGGAAATCGGATCAACATAGAGAGAAGTCCGATTTCGATAACATGAACCATCGGCCTTGAGTCCGATTCGTGAGAATATAACGTATATTGAAATAAACCATCGGCTATGAAAACCAAATCGGAGATAGATCTAATTTAAACTCATTCTTTAATATGCATCTTTCCAAAGGCGATAAACAAACCAAATCTCGTGTCACCAACAATCGGATCGATTTTGAGACAGCGTTGCTAGCAGGGCACTGATTTGCTTGCTTATTCCGACAGATCAATTTATATCAAAGAACTTATTTAAATCAGATCTATTTGTAACTTGCTTATTAAATCTAAATCGGCTATATAAACAATATAAACAGATCTATTATGAAAACTTGAATAACAATGAAACAGAATAGATCTTCTCAGATAGATGTAAGCCGATAAAATAAAATCAACAAGATACGGTAAAAGGTGAGTGATCTAAACGAAGAAGGGCGATACGCCTCATTCTAAAGCCTAGAACAACTCGATAAATTGGTGAATTAACTAAACGAAGAAGGGCGATACGCTTCAATCTAAAGCCTAGATTAATTCGATAGGGTGTCGGACTTATAGACAAACCGAAGGTCAAGATGATGCAGCCCTGCTTGCTGAAGAACTCGATGAAAAAGGGCTGTTGGCATGTGAGGCCGAAAGTTATGTTTGATTGATTGGTTGTGTGAACGTCTTTTACAATGACGCAGGGTTTATATTTATAACTTGGAAATCTAGCTAAAACTTGCCGGCTACTACAATATCTCTAACTTAATTAAAGCAATCTAATCTTAAACTACCAAAACTATTGCAAATCTTGACGCACAATCAGGCCCTGAAGAAGCTTCCAGACGCGCCTCCCTTCAGAAGTCGTACGTGCTCCGGCCTTCTCCTTCCCGTGTCCGATCAGGATTCCTATCGGACGTACTCCGATCGGAATCGGAGACTGACTCAGAATCGGACTCGGCCTCTGCATCATTTCCGTCGTGCACAACCCCAGCCGAGTCAAAATCTGGTGTCAACACATGCCCCCCAATTTTGGGATAAAAATATTATTTTGTTCCAAAATTTTCCGAGCAATGATGACCCTGGCAGCGAACAGTATATGGAAACCCGCACCCTTCACTGTTGCAATCCTCGAATCCCGTGCGGATTCGGTGCCGTGGCCTTCGGGCGGATCCTTCTCTCGTAAGCCCTATAAATGTAGAACCGAACCGTCGTCTTCTCACCAGTTCGCATCTACTATCACGCTCGCACGCCCGCCATTGTCACCTCTGCAAGCTCTCATCCGGCGACTCCGTGATCTTCAAGCTTCGATTTTTTTTTGCCGCGAATCAGGTAATGAACTCTTCCGCACATGATCCATACCACACATCTGTGATTTACTGCATTCTTCTGCAATCCCTTAGGTCTTTTCCTCTTCGTATTACTATTCATTATAGATCTATTTCTTTTATCAATGGCGGCTCCTCTTGATAAGGCGGACACTGATCAAGTTCCAGAGGTAAAAATCACCCAAAAACTCCATTCAATCTCATATTTTTACTCCAGAACTGCTTATGAGCCTCCACATTTTTCTTATAATTCTATTTCCTCCGAATGTAGCATCTTAGGAACAATATGGTCATCCCTGTCTCCCATGTCGAAGCTGGATATTATCTTGGTCCGATGGGTGACCCCGATCCGACAGATCTGATCAACATGGAATCGGAGAAAATTCCTTTCAAAGGATCGGACCTCCAAATCTCCGATTGGGCAAGCTCATTCCGATCATGGCCCGGGATGGTCCCAGGATGGAGAAACTGGTTCCTCAGAATGCAAGCTGCCAAATCCGCTTTTTGGGATGAAAAAGACATAGGCCAATGTCTCACGCTCTCTCTTGCTGATATGGTCAAGGACGAGAATTTACTGGCCGCTACCTCCCTCTTTTGGTCCGATGCTCTTAATGCCTTTATATTTGGTCATGGTCCGATGACGCCAACACTCATGGATGTACACATGCTGACCGGCCTCAACACCGTCAACGCCATGAACCCAAGAAGTCTTTCCACCGATCTGAATTACAAACTAGTAGGCACAGGCTCCAAGGGCTGGAAGAAATATGTTGCCGATCATTGTAGAACCAGCACTATCGGAGATAGAGAACATGCAGCCTTTCTCAACATGTGGTTGGAAAGATTTGTATTTTGCGGGCCAACCCTTGGTGCTACCTCCAATATGCAAGCAATCGCAGAAGCACTATCTCGTGGCGAATCGGTCCCCCTTGGTCGTCTTCTTCTCGGGGCCGTCTATCATCTTCTCCACCAGGTATCAGCCAGACTATTGGATGGCCAAGCAGTCGGACGTATCGGAGGCCCTTGGTGGTTTATCCAGCTATGGTTGCATACACAGTTCCGATCCGCCTTCCAATATAACTTCAAAGAACACCAATTTCCTAATTATTATGCAGAAGAAGAAGACGTAACCACTCGCCGATGCACATCATTTGGAGAAGCTGCATCGGTCTGCCCTGGATCAAGGCTTGAGTCAAAAGATATGGCCAGCTACTTTGAAAGTTTTTACCATGGGATCGCATCGGAGCGCTTCAGCTTTTTCACTTACGGTGATCCCGATCGTGACTATGAGCTGCCCTTATTCAACATCCAAAATGAACTGACATCGATTATGCCAATCCTCAAGTCTTTCATCACACCGGCTATTCTGGGCAGCTTTTTGTACATTTCTAAATTTCTGGCATTCTTGGCAACCTTTATAATATTCAAAACAATCTTCCAAGATCGTTGGCCAAAAACAACCTGTTTTACGAATAACCCACTTCATCTTATAAGCCGATTGATGGGCACCACAAACTCCCTCATGCACTTCATCCATCATGTCTTTGGATTCCGATTTACTCAAACATCGGAGAAATACACCATCAATCGTCTTATAATATAATTGATCATCAAGCAATAGATATTTAACAACCATGAATCTTAATTTCCTGGAAACCTTTTGTGATGGATCCTTAAGATATCTTACAATCTCATGTCTCCAATCTCCAATTTCTGGCTCAACCGTCATGATCGCATGAAAACGCCGATAACCAGAAGCAGCTTGTGCCAAATTATTAGCTTCCTGATTTTGAGCCTTGGGGATATGTTGAATGTTAACCATCACAAATTCTTTCATCAATAATCGGCATTCATCAAAATATTGAATCAGAACATCGTCCTTACATTCATATTTACCGATTAATTGATAAATCACCAATTGGGAGTCTCCGAAAATCTCAACAGCTTCAGCTCCGATTTCCAATAACAATTTCAATCCTTTAAGCAGTGCTTCATACTCAACCCGATTGTTGGTAAAGCTTGGATCCATCGGATAACTGAATTCAAAATTTGCCCCCCGAGGCGAAACAATTACGATTCCGATGCCACATCCTTGCCCACACGAAGATCCATCAAAGAATAACGTCCAAGGCATCGGCTCAACCATTTTAGTTTCATCTCCGATGTGTTGTGTTACGAAATCAGCCATTACCTGTCCTTTAACTGCTTTAGCCAATTCGTATTTTAAATCAAACTCCGATAATGCCAATACCCACTTCCCGATTCTTCCTTTTAACATCGGCATGGACAACATATACTTGACCACATCGGTTTTACAAACAATCGTGCACTCAGAAGATAACAAATAATGTCTCAATTTGGTGCATGAAAAATACAGGCATAGGCTTAATTTTTCAACCAGTAGATATCTTGTTTTCGCATCAATCAACTTCCGACTCAAATAATAAACCACTCTTTCTTTTCCTTCAAACTCTTGTATAAGAACAGATCCGATTGACAATTCATCGGTCGACAAATATAATCGAAATGGTTTATCTCTCTAAGGTGGAATCAAAACTGGCGGTGTCATCATATATTGCTTTATTTCATCAAATGCCTTTTGTTGATCTTTGTTGACGCCTGATCTGGTCAACACACCGAGATTGCGCTAGAACGCGCGAGATCCGCAACGGATCGATCAACTGCAACAGGCCCAGGCGAAACCGGTGAAATCGGTTTGAGGATCCGGTGAAACCGGTTCCTCGAGATCTGCTGCGTAGACCTAAGATCGCCGGCCCGGGAGGGACCCCGTCAGGGCAGGCGCGCCTAGGGTTTCTCTGAGATCGGCAGGCCACTCAGAGCGCCGTAAAACGCCGTAGAGACGAAGAACGAACAAAATTAGGGTTGGAAAAGCTAGGGTTTAGAGTAGACCTGAGCAAAATAGGCCCGGCCCGAGCCCGGTGGGTTTTGGCCCGCCCACGATGCTTAATGGGATGGGCTTGGGCAGAGAAAATGAAGCCCGAAAATTTTTTTCTTGGCCCGAGCCCGGCCCGAACTATTTAATTGATTTATTTTCTTATTGAAAAAGAGCGGGAAGCCCGAGCCCGGCCCGGGCACGGCCCGAGCCCGGCCCGAAAAAGAGGCCCGAAGCTGCCCATGGGACGGGCGTGGGCGGGATTTTTTCGGCCCGAAAAACCCGGGCTTTTTTTCGGCCCGGCTCGAGCCCGGCCCGGCCCGAAAAATGCTCAGGTCTAGTCTAGAGAATGACAAAAAAGTAAAGATAATAAGTGTTTTGATCGATTGGATAACCCTCAATCGGCCGTGACCCTTCATATTTATAGGGTGGGGAGGTTGTACCCCGCAAGGAAAGTCCTATTACAACTCGGATCTACAAAAAGAGTCCAATCCTACTAGGACTCGGGGAAAACCGGTTCCACCGGTTCCCAAACCGGTTCCACCGGTCTGTCTGTCAGACGGGTAACAGTGGTTCCACCGGTTCTTCCTGCCTTGCTGTCCTTGTGCCAATTTTGATCGCCAACATATGCCCCCCTGTTTTTTGGTAAAGCTTGCGTACCAGAAAACATTTTAGCACAAGAAAACACTCCTGAGGGCGATGTTAAACAGAATTCATCGGCCTTTTTATTCTAAGGGCGATATTTAAGACTATCGGCCATATAAATCAAGCTCCTTGCCAAACACTTGGATAATATCGCTTTAAGTACCTTCCATTAAGAGCTCTTGGTAGCTGCTGACCTTGCAAAGTCTCCACCATATAAGAATTACCGAAGATCACTCTAATCACCTTGTATGGACGTTCCCAACTCGGAGACCATTTACCAAACTTGTTGCTCTTCGATCCTATAGGCAGAATTGTATTCCAAATGAGATCACCAACCTGAAAAGACTTTTGTTTTACCTTCTTATTATAAGCCTTAGCAACTCGAATCTTATCCTTCTCAATTTCCTTCAAGGCCATCAATCGCTTGTCGGTCACCTCATCAATATTGTCCATCATCAAATTATGATAATCAATAGCATCAAGATCATTTTGCTTAGCTAACCGATAAGCATTCAAATTCACTTCAACAGGCAAAACAGCTTCTTGACCATATACAAGCTCAAAAGGAGTAACCTTAGTAGCACCATGTCTAGATATACGATGAGCCCACAAAGCTTCAGATAAAACCTCATGCCACCTTCTAGGATTTTTCTCTATTTTCTTTTTAATTAGCTTGATCAAGATCTTATTACTAGACTCGGCTTGACCATTAGCCTGAGCGTAGTATGGAGATGAATTGAGCAATTTAATACCATACATATCAACAAACTCACGAACTTCCTTTGATATAAATGAAGTGCCTTGATCAGTAGTCAAAGTTTGCGGAATGCCAAATCTATGGATAATATGTTCAGTACTAAACTCAATTACCTCCCGATGTGTCATGTTCTTCAAAGGTATCGCTTCGGTCCACTTTGTAAAATAATCAGTAGCCACCAACACGAAGCGATGTCCCTTTGATGAAGGAGGATGAATTTGCCCAACAAAGTCTAATCCCCATCCTCGAAAAGGCCAAGGTTTGATAATAGGATGTAATAAAGCTGCTGGAACCATCTGAATATTTCCAAACCTTTGACACTCTTCACATCCTTTGTAGTACCAAAAATAATCAGCTATCATATTAGGCCAATAAAAACAAGCTCTTCTCAAAAGCCACTTCATCTTAGGAGCCGATTGATGTGTACCACAAATACCTTCATGAACTTCACCCATTGCAACTTTAGCTTGATCAGAATCCAAACATTTCAACAATAAATCTTCAGCCGTCCGACGATATAATTCACCATCAACCAAAGTAAATTTAAATGCCCACCGTCGGACTTTTCTGTCAACTTTATGATTAGGATTCTGTAAATACTCAACAATAGGTGTTCTCTAATCAGTAACTTCGTCCTCATTAATTTTTGATTGCTCATGGACCGAAGTACTGCTGTCAGCACATGAACCGGTTTCTCCGGTTCTAAAAGCAGTTTTACCAGAATTTCCGGTGGAACCGGTTTCTGGATCTGGAGAAACCGGTTCTTCCTGGGCAGATGTTTCGGCTATGCAAAGTGTCGGCTTTCTTTCATAAAAATTTCTTTTCTGAACATCATAGCCAGACGCTTGCTGAGCCAGAGCATTAGCCCTTGGATTCTCATCCCTTGAAACATGATATATAGAGAATTCATCAAATTGAGCAATCATGTCTAAGCACTTATCAAGATATGTATTTAAAAGTCCATCAAAGCATTGGTACACCTTATTAACTTGCTGTACAACCAGTAGAGAATCACCAAATGCTTCTACATGTTTTACTCCCATGTCATGCAAAATTTCTAGTCCGAATAATAAAGCTTCATATTCGGCTTGATTATTAGTACAATCATTCTCTAATCGGTTAAGAGCTTCAAATTCAGCACCACTTGGTGATATAAAAATAATATCAACGCCACAACCACTCTTACAAACAGATCCATCAAAATGCAACTTCCACGGGGTAAAAGTAATATAACCGGTATCTAGATCATTATCATTAATGCTATGCTCAACAATAAAATCAGCAACAATTTGGCCTTTCATTGATTTCAAAGGTTCACAAGCCAAAACATATTCAATAAGAGCATAAGCCCATTTACCAATTCTACCACTTAAAATTGGTCTATGCAACATGTATTTAATAATATCGGTTTGACAAGCCACTATGCAAGTATTGGATAATAAATAATGCCTCATCTTGGTACAAGCATAATATAAAGATAAGCAAAGCTTTTCAATAAATATATACCTTGTTTCGGCATCCAATAATCGACGACTTGCATAGGTAATAATATGTTCCTTCCCTCCGGTTTCTTGAGTCAAAACAACTCCAATTACTTGATCTTCAGCAGCCACATATAATTTAAATGGAACTCCTCTCCTAGGAGCTTTCATGACCGGTGGCGAAGACAAGTAATGTTTAATCTTCTCAAAAGCTTCTTGCTGTTTTGCCCCCCAAGTAAATTCGGCTTCATCTTTTAACCGAAGAATAGGAGTAAAAGCATTAACCTTCCCAGACAAGTTACAAATAAATCTTCTCAAGTAATTCACCTTGCCCAAGAATTTCTGCAAATCCTTCTTGCATGTAGGAGCTTTAATCTTCTTAATAATATCAATCTTCTTAGGATCTATCTCTATGCCATTCTCATGAATAATAAAGCCTAAAAACTTTCCAGCCGACACACCAAATGCACATTTAAGTGGGTTCATCTTTAATCCATATCGACGCATTCTTTCAAAAGCAAGTCTTAAATCAGCTAAATGAGGATTTAAACCAGCCGATTTAACAACAATATCATCGATATAAACTTCTATGATTAAACCAAGCAAGTCATGAAAAATTAAATTCATTGCCCTTTGGTAAGTAGCTCCAGCATTTTTTAAACCAAAGGTCATGACTACCCACTCAAATAAACCAACAAAACCTGGACATATAAAAGCTGTTTTAGAAATATCCTCTTCGGCCATGAATATTTGATTGTAACCAGCATTACTATCAAGAAAACTAATAACTTTATGTCCAGAAGCATCATTAATAAGCATGTCGGCTATAGGCATAGGATATTCATCTTTAGGAGTAGCTCTATTAAGATTTCTAAAATCAATGCAAACTCTGAGCTTACCAGAATCCTTTTTCTCAACAGGCACAATATTAGATAACCATTCAGCATAACGACAAGGCCTAATAAAGTTTGCATCCAACAACCGATTAATTTCTTCTTTAATTCGGTCATACATGTTAGGATTGAAACGCCTAGCAGTTTGTTTAAAAGGCCTAAAACCAGGCTTAATAGGTAACCGATGTTCAACTAACTCGCGGCTTAAACCAGGCATCTCTTGATAATTCCATGCAAAACAATCAACATATTCTTTCAATAGCTCGATTAATTCAGCTTTATAATCAGCTTTTAAATTTTTGTTTACAAACGTCGGCCTAGGTACAGTGCCATCACCAATGTCAATCTCCTCTAAGGGATCAGCCGACGTAAAGCCTTGTCCTAATTTACTCATATCATCAAAATCTTCAATAGCTTCACACATATCGTTCTTTTGTGCCCGATAGTGCTCAAGTCTCTGCTGCAACCATTCTAAACTATTCATTAATTCAAATCAAATGGTTTAGCCGATACTCAACCGGCTTTAGAACAGCAGGCACGAAGCCATCTCTAGTACAGCTAATCATCTCATAGTCAGAAATATCTAAACCTGTTAAGCACTTAACATGATCATGCATAGATATGGTAGAACCATCAGCCACTGCAACACAAGCCGATGTGTCTCCATGCACAACCTCAATATCTTCGTCTACCCATTGAATAAGAAATTGATGCAAACTAGAAGGTACACATCTATTTGCATGAATCCAATCACGACCCAATATTAAATTGAAGTTACCTTGGGTCTCGGCGACGAAGAAAGCGGTAGCCAACGTCTTGCTCCCAACGGTGAGCTCCATAGAAGCAACGCCCTTAGCACTCATAGGCTCGCCTCCTCCCACACCGCTGATAGTCATGTTGGTCTTGATCAGCTCATCATCAAGTCCACCAAGCTTCTTGAACACAGCATAAGGCATCAAATTGACAATCGCCCCGGTGTCAACAAGCATCCTTGAAATCGGCTTCCCATTGATATGTCCCTTCATGTACAGCGCCTTCAAGTGATTTTCAGAATCCTTTGGCCTTTTAAATATAGCTTCTTTCAGGCCAAAGTATAAATGAGCGATCCCATCCTCCGGAATAATGTAATAATCCGAAGATAGGTGCACCACATTAGCATCAACATTCATATGTTCAGGTGACGACCCATAATCAACTAGCTGTTCATCGTCCATGTGCTGGGAATCCGATGACAACCTCTGATCAAATGCAGGAGTAACAGAAATTTCAGAGGCAATTCGAGATGAACCTGTATCAGCAGAAACCGGTTCCACCGGTTTCAGAACCGGTTCCACCGGTTCTGATGCAGCAGTGGACAGCGAAGGGGGTAGAACCGGTTCCACCGGTTTGGAATCTGGTTCCACCGGATTTTGCCCTGGAACTTCGGTCTTCTTCCACCCTTTGCCTGGAGAAATCATAGGCCTGTACTTGTTGAAGTGCTCCTCCCTCTGCTTCTCCAGTGCCTTCTCTTTCTGGTCCTGAAAGCGCAGTCACTGCAACTTCCTCTTTTGTGTTCGTGCCAAACCTGGAGGACACCATCTAGGCATAAGGTATTTAGTTCTATCAATTTCAACCTTCTTACCCACATCAGGCTCTACAGCAACGTTCTCCTAGACTGATGGCTTGACTTCATCACCAATTATCATAGGCATCTTGTCATCGTCCTTCAAATTTATTTGGAAGTCACCAATCTGATGATGTCAGCAGCAGTAGTCCTCTCCTGGTCGACCTCCATCTTCTGGACAACTTCCTCCATCTTTTTAGGCTGATAGACTTGCTTAGGAGGAGAAGGCTGTCTCTTCTGGGGAAACCGGTTCCACCGGTTTTGAGAACCAGTTCCACCGGTTTGAGGTGGCACATCCCAACCTGATCGACGAGGAGCCGAACGGTTATCTACCAACCTCTCATGCGCTGGAACTCTGTTATTACCCCACCCTGGATGAAAAGAAGGGTACTGCGCAAGGTAATAAGGCATATTCATCCCATTGTGATCCCATGCCGGATATTGATAATTGTAGTACGGAGGCATCCATGACATGTCCTGACATTGGTTCTGTTGGGAATAGAAACCTGCATCACCACCCTTCCACCTGTTATTCACCCTTGGAGGCGAAATTGGCTTCTCTTGGCGCGGAGGTGACCTCTTTCTCTTTTTTGCCGGCCAATCATCATCAACTGGCCTTTGATTTGCATACTTGGAAAATAACTGGTCATAGGTCACTTTTGGCTTTGCAACTTTGCCCTGATCCTTGGCCACATTGACTTTCCAAGTCCCAATCTCCGGACGCTTAGGCTTCAACATTTTCTGGCGCCCCTGAGTAGAACCGGTGAAACCGGTTTCAGGAACCGGTGAAACCGGTTTGTCCTGTACAGGCTCAAATGGCTTCTTTGATGATCCTTGCCCCCCAAGATCCATGACTCTTGCAGTGATTTTGAATGTCTCTCTGCCAGTGGGGGTCTTCTCACACACCACTTCCCTGACAATTGATTTTTCCTTCAGATTTTCAGGTTTTGGTTTGTCATCACCCACAACAATATTTTTTCCTTTAGTTGATTCGACTTGATGCGGCCGAATCAGAACTTTAGGAGGCTGCATCTCAAGGGTGTTGACAGGGAAAGGTTCCTTATCCACCTGCATCTCATGTAGTGTCAAACGTCCTTCATTCAAGGCCGATTGCACCTGTCGACGGAAAACATTGCAATCATTAGTAGCATGCGAAAAAGAATTATGTAATTTGCAATATGCCCGCCTTTTGAGTTCCTCAAGTGGAGGAATAGTATGAGACATCTTAATGTTTCCATTCTTCAATAATTCATCAAAAATATGATCACACTTGGAAACATCAAAAGTAAATCGCACTTCTTCTTTCCGATTCTTTTGAATTGGCTTAAGAGATGGACAAGTGTACGATTTATTCTTAGAAGGCCATACAAGTTCAGCAACATACACATCTTCCTCATCGTCCGAACTACTAGAGTCATAAGTAACAACATGAACATTGGAACGATGAGTCTTATATGTATCCTTATTATTTTTAATTCGGTTTTCAGCAACTAAAGACCTTATTTGCACTTGATTAACCAAAAATGTTCAAAGCCTTCTATCTTTTCTTTAATAGAGGATCTCAAACCATTAAAAGCAACATCAGCAAGATCCCTTTCAGAAAGCGACAAATTAAAACATCGGTTTCTAGTTTCTTTGAATCGTTTAAAATAATCTACAATAGATTCATCTCTTTGTTGTTTAACCGATGTTAAATCTGTTAATTTCAACTGAACACTCCCACTAAAAAAATGATCATGAAACTTTTGCTCTAATTGATTCCATGAATTAATTGAGCCGGGAGTTAATGAAGAAAACCAAGAAAAAGCCGTTCCAGTCAAAGATAATGAAAATAAACGAACTTTCAAAGCATCATTAGAACTAGCTTCTCCTAGTTGAGCAATATATTGGCTAACGTGTTCCCAAGTGGTTTTATTATCATCACCATTGAATTTCACAAAATCAGGAACACGCCAATTATTGGGATAAGCTACAGTATCAAAATTAGCAGAGTATGGTTTTTGATATAATCTAGAATTTCCATATCAATGCCAAGCTTATCCTGCATCATACTAGCTAACTCGTCCTTCATCTTATAAAATTCAGCATATAAATTTGAACGAGCTAGATCAGATTGCACTGTGGCTATATTTTGAACTTGAGCAACATGAGGCATGTGAGTAGGACTTTGCCGCAAATATTGGTCATATACATCATTAGGAATCCCACTAGAATTAACAGGTTGATTAGGTATAGGGGGTGATGTATAAGCACGTGTTGCAATATAAGCAGATCCATTAACCACCTCTGTATTTCGGTTAGGGACCACCGAAATAGGGGGTGTAGAGTGTGGTACAATCTGCTGTCCAGCCTGAGCAGAAGAACCGGTTCCACCGGTTTCTGGAACCGGTGAAACCGGTTTCGCCGAGGCTGGCGAAACTTGTGTTGGCGGCGGTACCTGTCCTGGATAAAAATTAGGCGGCATACCATACATTGGGTTTTCAAGTGTTTTTCCTGGTGTAGCCGACATACTTGCATGCATACTCCCATGTTGCATAGGTGGTAAATTTTGTGCATAAATAGAAGATTCTACCAACCTATCAATTTTATCCATTCTATCTGCTAGTGTGCATACTAATTCTTCAGTATTTGTAAACGCAGCACTAAGCTCTTCATTGGATTTAGGAACAGAAGTTTCGGGTGGGTGTATCGTTACCGAGGATTTCTTCCACCTTCTGATCCTTCATCATGAACGCCGGCATCATGAAGTCTTGAGTTCTTGTCACCTTGCCGTGGCGATCCTTCTTGAGCCCCATCAAGAATTGAGTCTTGAAGAATTCTTGGGCCGCTTCAAACTTCAGGCGTTCCTCCTCGCTGATCTCCTCCATGGAGGGAACAACGATGTTGTCCTTGTCAAGATCTGAGATAGATCCCATCTGGCTAGGGTTTGAATAATCGGTTATTAAAACCAAGATTTCCAAAGTCCCCAGCGGAGTCGCCAAAAATGTGTTGACGTCTGATCTGGTCAACACACCGAGATTGCGCTAGAACGCGTGAGATCCGCAACGGATCGATCAACTGCAACAGGCCCAGGCGAAACCGGTGAAACCGGTTTGAGGATCCGGTGAAACCGGTTCCTCGGGATCTGCTGCGTAGACCTAAGATCGCCGGCCCGGGAGGGACCCCGTCAGGGCAGGCGCGCCTAGGGTTTCTCTGAGATCGGCAGGCCACTCAGAGCGCCGTAAAACGCTGTAGAGACGAAAAACGAATAGAATTAGGGTTGGAAAAGCTAGGGTTTAGAGAATGACAAAAAAGTAAAGATAATAAGTGTTTTGATCGATTGGATAACCCTCAATCGGCCGTGACCCTTCATATTTATAGGGTGGGGATGTCGTACCCCGCAAGGAAGGTCCTATTACAACTCGGATCTACAAAAAGAGTCCAATCCTACTAGGACTCGGGGAAAACCGGTTCCACTGGTTCCCAAACCGGTTCCACCGGTCTGTCTGTCAGACGGGTAACAGTGGACCAAACCGGTTCCACCGGTTTGAGAATCCGGTTCCACCGGTTCTTCCTGCCTTGCTGTCCTTGTGCCAATTTTGATCGCCAACAATCTTCTCCCCAAACGAATTCCTCATCGGCTTTTAATTTCAGCAGCGGGGAAAAGATGAATTCTACCAGATAAATTTGAAATAAATCTTCTGACAAAATTAATCTTACCGATTAACGACTGGAGACTCGTCTTATCGGTAGGTGGCTTAGCATCTCTTATAGCCTTCATGCTTTTCTGTCCGACTTCAATTCCTTTTTCATGAACCATGAAACCCAAAAACTGTCCGGCCGATACTCCAAACGCACACTTGTTGGGATTCATCTTCAAGCCATGCTTCCTTGTGCATTCAAGAGTCTCTCGCAAATCGGCCAGATGCTGTTTGTATCCTTCGGACTTCACCACTACATCATCAATATAAATTTCAACAATCCTGCTGATCAACTTGTGAAATATATAATTCATTGCCCTTTGATATGTGGCGCCAGCATTTTTTAAACCAAAAGTCATTACGACCCACTCATATAATCTAAGTGCACCAGGACATCGGAATGCAGTCTTCGGAATATCTTCTTCTGCCATAAAAATTTGATTATATCCTGCATTACCATCCATAAAACTAATCACCTTATGTCCTGAGGCTGCATCAACCAACATATCGGCAATCGGCATCGGATACCCATCCATCGGAGTCGCCTTGTTAAGATTCCTGAAATCGACACAAACTCGCAATTTCCCATTTTTCTTGAAAACAGGAACGATATTAGATATCCATTCAACATATCGGCAAGGTTGAATAAACTTAGCTTCATATAACAGAGTTATTTTGGCTTTTATCTCTTGATCCAACTCAGGTTTAAATCGTCTCGGCGCTTGTTTAAAAGGCCGATACCCTGGCTTAATCGGGAGCCGATGTTCAACAATAGATCGGCCTAAACCTGGCATCTCGTAATATTCCCAAGCAAAACAGTCACGATACTCTTTTAATAACTTTATTAATTCTTGTTTAAATTCAGGATCCAGCTTTGCACTTACATATGTCGACCGAGGTCTATCTCCTAAACCTATATCTATTTCCTCTAACTCATCGGCCGACATAAACCCTTGACCAAGCTTACCCTCATCTTCAATGAAATCATCCATTAATACAAGCTCTCAGAACCGACTGCTTGGATCGGCTTTAATCCATCATCGGACACTTGGATAAAATCTCCTTCCCAAACCTTGCCCGATAAGCATTCAATCCCTTCAAACTCCCAAACCGTCAAATCGGCGGTAACAACGCTGACCGATTCATCGGCTTGAACAGTCTCGATGTGATCCCCATGCCATTGGATGAGGCATTGATGCATGGTAGATGGCACACAACAATTGGCATGAATCCAGTCACGACCCAGGAGCAAACTGTAAGACCCTTTACTGTCAATGACGAAGAACGTAGTAGGCAAAGTCTTGTTCCCGATTGTCAATTCAACATTCAATGCCCCCCGAGCCGGCGATGGATTCTCGCCAAAGTCTTTAAGCATCATATCGGTTTGATCAACTCGTCAGGTCCTTTGCCAAGTTTCTGATATGTGGTATACGGCATCAGATTTACAGTAGCTCTCCCATCAACAAGCATCTTAGTCATCGGCTTGCCATCAACATACCCTTTAACATATAAAGGCCTCAAATGCTGATACTTTTCATCAACTGGCTTGTCAAACACAGCTTGTTGAGGTTGCAAAATCAACTGTGCCATAGCTTCTTCAACTTCATCGGTCTCATCATCGGTTGAACTTGCATTGTATTCAGCAGGCAGTACAAAAACCATGTTCACCGATGCCGACGGTCCATCATCATCACGCTTGGGCTTAGCTCTCCAAATCTTGGAATTGTCATCTTGACGCTTTTCCTTGAGCAGTTCCTTGAATCAGAAATGCTGAACCCTCCTCTTTTGAGTCTTGGTCAAAACTTCAGGACACCATTGCGGATTGACTCCTAGACGTAGGTCCGATTTGACCTTCTCCTCCGATTCCTGTGCGTCTTCTGGCTCTTGAATAATTTCTTTTTTCCTGTACACCAGAAGATTATACACAGAAAGACGGTCTCCTTTATATTTTTGGCGATCATTATACCTTCGGCGATCATCGTCCCATCGGTCATAGCACCGATTTTCATACTCACGCCGATCATGGTATTCACGCCAATCTTCGCGCTCTTGTTGATAAGCTACCTCATCATGCCAGCTGCATCGGCGTCCAAAATCCAATCGGTCATGAACGGACTGACGCTGTCTTTTCGAATCCCTGTAGCTTTCATACTGATCACTGCATTCTGGGCAATCGTAGATTGATGGAAGCCTTAACTTTTCATTCCAGCAAAACCTAAAAAACGGACATCCCCTATGATTTTCATTATCAAATCTCCTTGCCGGAGGAATCCGATCCCTTTCCTGCTGGCGCGTATATTTGTCAATGAGCTGTACCGATGTAACCCTAGGCTTCTTCCCACGTCGGTGATCATCCCGATAGTGCTGATGATTCCGATTTTGCACGTCATCGGCCGTCACTTGGTAATCTGGATCAACAACTCCCGATTTCTTCACATTCTCCGGTGTGAGGACTTTGGCTTTCAACTTCCTGTCGGGTGCTCCGATCTCAACCATATTTTGAGGGAATGGATGCCCATCAAGCTTCATCGGTTTCTTGCCAGTTTCAACTTTAATGATCCCTTTCTCAATTGCCGATTGAATCTCATTGCGGAAAACTTTGCAGTCATTTGTATGATGAGAAACTGAGTTATGCCACTTGCAATATTTCTTTTTCTTTAACTCTTTGGCAGAAGGAATTGTATGATTTGGGGAAAGCCTGATTTGTTTCTCTGCTAACAATAAATCAAATATTTTATCGGCTTTAGTAATATCAAAGCTGTACCTTTCTGGCTCGACCTTCACCCATGGACAAGCAACTGAATTCTTGTTCTTGGTCCATTCAGCCAAATCAATTTCTGCCTCTTCCCCATCGGATTCATATTCAATATTGGCAATTTTCCTCTGAAACTTTTCTCTCCGATAATCATTACCACGGCCTTCATGCTGAGAGAGCTTTTGAATCATGTGCCCCAAGCCTTCAAAATCTTGACTTGTATATCGGTCCCTGACCCGAGGCAACAATCCTTGGAACGCCAAATCGACCAACTGTCCCTCCGATAAATTCAACGAGTAACATCGGCTGCGTACATCTCTGAATCTCTGAACAAATTCGCTAACCGATTCACCGTTTCTCTGTCAGAGTGCTGTCAGATCGGACAGCCTGGTCTCTTGTACTCCCATGAAGAAATAGGCATGAAACTATTTTTCCAAATCGGCCCAATTACTAATGGAATTTGGTGGCAATGATGAGAACCACGAAAAGGCCGACCCAGAAAGCGACATGGGAAACAGTTTAACTTTCAATGGATCAATCGATGCTACTTCACCACACTGGATTGTGTATCGGCTGATATGCTCAATGGTGGTAACATCTCCTTGTCCCGAAAATTTGTAGAAATCTGGAATCCTGAATCGGGCTGGCATAGGCAATGTATCAAACCAATCCGGATACGGCTTCCGATACAGATATGATTGTCCCTTAGGCTTCAAACCAAACTGATTTTTCATGACGTCAGCAATCTTATCTGTCCAGTCTTCCTGAGTGTAATTCCCTGGCTAATCGGAGCACGATTCATTATAACTGGTGTTTCAGTAGCTCCGATTGACGGCTCCCGATTGTCAGCTCCCTTATTCTTTGGTGGATTCTCAGTGTTGAAGAAAACAGGATACACCATCTTGCCATCGACTACAGGAATTCGGCTGCCAAACTGATCAATATGTTGAGTGCCACCGTATTCCTTGTCTTCAGATTCCTCTTCTTGTTCCTTTTCTTCACCTCCATCCCCCATCTTGGCTTTTTCCTTTTTTGTCTTGGGAGTTTCATAGCACTCAGGATGTGTTTCTGGTGATGTAGACGAATTGATTTGCACCATTTTCTTCTTGAGATCTTTAATTGCTGAAGAGGCACCAGTATCAAAATAAGCAGGTCCCTTCTGGACATCCTTCAGTATAGCTCCATCCAGCAACTTGGCGATCAATCCCACCACCGTGTTGACCAATATTCCAGATTGGTTAATTAAAGCATGACGCACTCCAGCATCTATGTATTATTGGAAAAATTTTCTTTCCTCGGCAGTGATCCGATCGAACGCCTCCTGACGAACAGGAAACTGACTTTTCTTAATCACCGCATTGCGACTTTTGCGGAATGAGTCTAGGCACAGATTCTTGAATTCTTCAATTTGTGCTTCCACGAGTTTCTTCTGCTCGTCACTGAGGTCCTCCATCGTGACAGCAGGGACTTCACCGCCTCCAGGTGCCACCGCAAAAGCTTTCTTGTCCCACTGGGCGTGCCAAAATGTGTTGACGTCCAAAAAGTCAGGCGTTGACTCTCGAAAATTAACACTGTGGCCTGGAAGATTTGCTTTACTTCAGTGTAGGTCCAAAATCTTGAGGTTCGTGGCGTGCCAGTCAATTTAACCTAAAATTGACAAGGTAAAATTTAATCAGTAAACAACAAGGAACTCATCGGCCAAAGCCCCGATTTGTTCCGAAAAACGGATCAACATAGAGAGAAGTCCGATTTCGATAACATGAACCATCGGCCTTGAGTCCGATTCGTGAGAATATAACGTATATTGAAATAAACTATCGGCTATGAAAACCGAATCGGAGATAGATCTAATTTAAACTCATTCTTTAATATGCATCTTTCCAAAGGCGATAAACAAACCAAATCTCATGTCACTAACAATCGGATCGATTTCGAGACAGCGTTGCTAGCAGGGCACCAATTTGCTTGCTTATTCCGACAGATCAATTTAGAGATAGAGTTGGATTAGATCAAAGTTAAGATTTTGTACGTAGCTTCAGGGGAAAGTCCAGCAGCCCTATAAATATAAAGGGTCATGGCAGCTTGTAAGATTTTATCTCTCGATCAATACACAAACTGGAATCACGCCAAAACCTTAGGAACTATGTAGTTTATCGACGAGTTCTTCAGCAAGCTGGGCTGCATCAGTTTTCGATCTCCAGTCTGCCGTGAGTTCCGTCACCCGAATCGATCCAAGCTTTGATCTGAGGCGCATCGCCCTCTTCTCATTTGGATGGTTCAATTACCAAATCAGCGTAAGCTTTGAATTGAGGCGCATCGCCCTTTCTCGTTTATGCTGTTCAACCGATTTATCTCTGGATCGTCAGGATTGATTTAGATTCCCTGCATCGGAGCTAGATTTCTCTTGATTATTCGGGGATTAATCACGTAACATATCGGCTCTACTTTGCTTATTCAATATAATAGCCGATCTGTTACTATGCTTTGGAGTTAATTTGGTTTAAGCAATATCTATCTTGCATCGTCGTTCTGAGGTCCGATCTGTCTGTTTATCTTGATATCGAGTGACCTGCTACTGTTCTACTGTTCTACTGTTATAATTGCTTAAATCAGGTTGATTATCATTGCAAGCTTCCTGTCCAAGAGTCAAGCAGAGAAGGCAAGTCTGATCAGGTGGTCTTTTGGTCTGATCGTGGCCGGAGTATGTGCGCTGCATCCATCTGTGAAACCGTATCGAAACGGTTACGCTCACATTGGTCGATCGTCGGGTCTGATGAGATGGATCTGCGAGGCAATTAGACAGGAGGGACAACATATCGGCTCTCATAGCTTATTTAACATATTGCAACGGGCAAAGCCGATCTGTTACTATGATTGCATCTAGATTAGTTGCGGGAGAGTTGTCTTTTATTAGATCTGCAAGCAATTACGTGAGGCAATGTTGCTGAAGTATGTGCGCTGCATCCGTCTGTGAAACCGTATCGAAACAGTGATATAAGTAGATCGGAAAGCTAGCAGATGTATTAGAGATAATGATCAAGCAGTTAAGATAGGTGAACAGCATATCGGCCTTATTCTGTACTGATTATATTCTGCAAAGGCATGGCCGGTTCGCTATATGATATCGATTATGCTCCTTGTCAGTTGAATGGTCAAACTGACTGGCACGCCCCGAATTTCAAGATAGGACCTGCGCCGGAGTTAAGCAAATCTCCCAGGCCTTCGTGTTGCATGCATGGAAATCCACTGGCCGGGTTTTTTTTGCGTCAACAGAGGGGAAGACATTATCTCCGGGCTACGGTGGCAAGGCATGGCAGGATTCCCTCGGGATCATGGTGCGTGCTTGCTTTTTCTCTGGCTGGTTATATAAAGCTGTGTAGGTGAGATCATGACAGAGATTTTCATTGACTGCTCTTCGCTTGTTCTGATATGATGTGCCTCCGCTCCACCAATGTGTATAAATCTACAAATTGTATAAGTTGTATACGTTGAGATTTTCGTTGACTGCTCTTCGCTTGTTCTGATATGATGTGCCTCCACTCCACCAATGTGTATAAATCTACAAATTGTATAAGTTGTATGCACTGAACAAATATAGCAGAATCTCAGCTTTGGTGTGGTGGTGTAGTTGTAGGTGCACAACTCCACCACCACCACGGTTCAAATCCATGTGACCACGTCTTTACCTTATTTAAACCCTGATGATGAAAATAACAAAATCTATCTGTGTGATGATGTGCTGCCTAAGTCCAACGCCAAATGCTAACAGGCCCATTTACCCCTTTAGAAACTTAGGGCCCATGAGTTGCAATCGGCAAACTCGGATTCCGTAGGCCACAAGTTTAATCGGCCCATCTCCCGTTATCCTCCCCTCTCTCCTCTCCTGTCTATTCCCTTTCGGCCTCGGATCGAACCCTGTTTCCCTCGTGTGCTGCTCAATAATCCCCAGCAGCCGCCAGGTTATTCGGCGGCGGCGCTGCCTCCGCTTCAACCATCCCGAGCCTCTTCAGGGCCCGTCCGCCACCGGCTCTGCGGCTGCCACCCCGAGCCTCACCCCTCGCCGGCGATGGCCCCGACTCCGGAGACGACGGAGGCGCCGCCCCCGCCGGAAGATAGAGACGGCGCTACTAAGGATGGCGTGGAGGTGTGCCTGTTCGACGAATCAGCAGATGGGTTCTCCAGAACGGTGCGTGCCATCTCGGAGCTTGCCGAATTGGAGCCCGAACCAGACTACCCTGACGCGGAAGTCGAGCGGCTTGCCTCCTCAATAACCTTTCTCAGGTGAAAACTTCTCTCCTGTCTTCCTCTGCTCACTCGATCACCGCGATGGATTTGGCATTTTTCAGTTGTTGGCCTAACGGCAGTAGAGTCGCTTGGATGCTGTATAGAGATGTGTTTCCGTAACTGTTCTACCCACCTGTGGTCTTGCTATACAATTAACGCTCAAGCTTGTGCGTGTCAGGAAAAAAAGGTCGTGCATCCGTGTTTGATGGAGTTTTAGTTTGGTTAATATAGCATATATCCGCTTTAGTTTGGTTAATTGATACATGTGCGGTAGGACTTTGTTGAAGGCTTGAAGCTTGTACATTTGGCATATATGACGTCCCAAAGATTGCCTACTTGTGAAACTGTGATAAGACATGTTTTGGTGTCAGTCTATTGTCTCCAAGAGCAGCCTTCATTTTGGGTCAAGCCAAAGCAGCGTAGTCGTATCTGGCACCATTAATTAGTTGACGAAAAATCTAGGTTCTGCTGAATATTTGTTCGCTGTCAATTATTGTGACAATAAAACATGATTTATTAGTTTAGTAAGAGGTTTGTATGTTACTTCAGTTAGATTTTCTCTGCAGCCACAAGCTCTGTGAAATGTTAAAAATGCAGGGGGTTACAAACTTACTGCTTCCCCCTTTCTTTTAAATGGCCTATTTTGTAGATCTCTTCTTTGGTACCATGATATCTGCAAATTTAAGTTGCCACTCATTTGATCCCTTTATATTCAGAGAATGGAGACACTTCTCTTATGAGCCAAAAGATGTAAGTTTCAGTAATGGCATCGAGCCAGCTTCATCAAGAGATGACATGCACAGTATAACCTTACCGCAGTTTTCATCTGCGTCTGTTCCCCAGGTCAGTGAAAGTAAACTCTAATAGTGTTTAGCTTCTGAGCCCAATTTATGTTTTACATTGGAAGAGTTAAGCATTGTTTCCTCTTATATACCCTGTCTCCCCATGCCATTGTAATGAAGCAAATACAGATCACACACAGAAGGATCAGAGGGATCATACAGTCAGGTGCACCCCCTCCCCCGCGTCCATAATCAAACCCCACTCTTGCAAGCAGTAGTTTAGAATAGGTCACATTGTCGTGGCACATGTGTTTAATAGCACAAGCTCTTAGGTTATCTTAATACATGGACCACTAAACAGTAACTTTTTGTGCTGATGAAGTATTTTCTAGATAAATATAACACTTTCTTGGTGCACAACATTATCTTGTTCAATCCTGCTTATGATCTATTTTTACTTGTGAGAAGCTGACCTGGTAGTCACTCTATAACATCATGAAAGTTTTCATCTTCAACAGTAGCAAATTGTTAAATATTCTGGTGACAGCGGAACCTTTTTTTTTTGAGATTACGCGGAACCTAAATTCGGGGAATGCGATTTGACCCCGCCGGGTCCCGATGCCGGCCGTGCGAACCGAATCTAGCCACTCAGCTATGGCCGATTGTTTTGCGATTTTATTTTTTCCCTATGATGTGAACGAGCATTTGCTCATGACATTGACAATGGAAGGCGAGGGGAAGACATTATCTCTGGGCTACGGTATCATGGCATGGCAGGATTCCCTCGGGATCATGGTGCGTGCTTGCTTTTTCTCTGGCTGGGTATATAAAGCTGTGTAGGTGAGATCGTGACAGAGATTTTCGTTGACTGCTCTTCGCTTGATCTGATATGATGTGCCTCCGCTCCACCAATGTGTATAAATCTACAAATTGTATAAGTTGTATGCACTGAACAAATATAGCAGAATCTCAGCTTTGGTGTGGTGGTGTAGTTGTATGTGCACAACTCCACCACCACCACGGTTCAAATCCATGTGACCATGTCTTTACCTTATTAAAACCCTGATGATGAAAATAACAAAATCTATTTGTGTGATGATGTGCTGCCTAAGTCCAACGCCAAATGCTAACAGGCCCATTTACCCCTTTAGAAACTTAGGGCCCATGAGTTGCAATCGGCAAACTCGGATTCCGTAGGCCACAAGTTTAATCGGCCCATCTCCCGTTATCCTTCCCTCTCTCCTCTCCTGTCTATTCCCTTTCTGCCTCGGATCGAACCCTGTTTCCCTCGTGCGCTGCTCAATAATCCCCAGCAGCCGCCAGGTTATTCGGCGGCGGCGCTGCCTCCGCTGCAACCATCCCGAGCCTCTTCAGGGCCCGTCCGCCACCGGCTCTGCGGCTGCCACCCCGAGCCTCACCCCTCGCCGGCGATGGCCCCGACTCCGGAGACGACGGAGACGCCGCCCCCGCCGGAAGATAGAGAGGGCGCTACTAAGGATGGCTTAGTAAGAGGTTTGTATGTTACTTCAGTTAGATTTTCTCTGCAGCCACAAGCTCTGTGAAATGTTAAAAATGCAGGGGGTTACATACTTACTGCTTCCCCCTTTCTTTAAATGGCCTATTTTGTAGATCTCTTCTTTGGTACCATGATATCTGCAAATTTAAGTTGCCACTCATTTGATCCCTTTGTATTCAGAGAATGGAGACACTTCTCTTATGAGCCAAAAGATGTAAGTTTCAGTAATGGCATCGAGCCAGCTTCATCAAGAGATGACATGCACAGTATAACCTTACCGCAGTTTTCATCTGCATCTGTTCCCCAGGTCAGTGAAAGTAAACTCTAATAGTGTTTAGCTTCTGAGCCCAATTTATGTTTTACATTGGAAGAGTTAAGCATTGTTTCCTCTTATATACCCTGTCTCCCCATGCCATTGTAATGAAGCAAATACAGATCACACAGCAGGAGGATCGGAGGGATCATACAGCCAGGTGTACCCCCTCCCCCGCGTCCATAATCAAACCCCACTCTTGCAAGCAGTAGTTTAGAATAGGTCACATTGTCGTGGCACATGTGTTTAATAGCACAAGCTCTTAGGTTATCTTAATACATGGAGCACTAAACAGTAACTTTTTGTGCTGATGAAGTATTTTCTGGATAAATATAATAATTTCTTGGTGCACAACATTATATTGTTGTTGACATCCAAAAAGCCAGGCGTTGACTCTCGGAAATTAACACTGTGGCCTGTAAGATTTGCTTTACTTCAGTGTAGGTCCAAAATCTTGAGGTTCATGGCGTGCCAGTCAATTTGACCTGAAATTGACAAGGTAGAATTTAATCAGTAAACAACAAGGAACTCAACGGCCAAAGCCCCGATTTGTTCCGGAAATCGGATCAACATAGAGAGAAGTCCGATTTCGATAACATGAACCATCGGTCTTGAGTCCGATTCGTGAGAATATAACGTATATTGAAATAAACCATCGGCTATGAAAACTGAATCGGAGATAGATCTAATTTAAACTCATTCTTTAATATGCATCTTTTCAAAGGCGATAAACAAACCAAATCTCGTGTCACTAACGATCGGATCGATTTCGAGACAGCGTTGCTAGCAGGGCACCGATTTGCTTGCTTATTCCAACAGATCAATTTATGTCAAAGAACTTATTTAAATCAGATCTATTTGTAACTTGCTTATTAAATCTAAATCGGCTATATAAACAATATAAACAGATCTATTATGAAAACTTGAATAACAGTGAAACAGAATAGATATTCTCAGATAGATGTAAGCCGATAGAATAAAATCAACAAGATACGGTAAAAGGTGAGCGATCTAAACGAAGAAGGGCGATACGCCTCAATCTAAAGCCTAGAACAACTCGATAAATTGGTGAATTAACTAAATGAAGAAGGGCGATACGCCTCAATCTAAAGCCTAGATTAATTCGATAGGGTGTCGGACTTACAGACAAACCGGAGGTCAAGATGATGCAGCCCTGCTTGCTGAAGAGCTCGATGAAAAAGGGTTGTTGGCACATGAGGCCGAAAGTTGTGTTTGATTGATTGGTTGTGTGAACGTCTTTTACAATGGCGCAGGGTTTATATTTATACCTTGGAAATCTAGCTAAAACTTGCCGGCTACTACAATATCTCTAACTTAATTAAAGCAATCTAATCTTAAACTACCAAAACTATTGCAAATCTTGACGCACAATCAGGCCACGAAGAAGCTTCTAGACACGCCTCCCTTCAGAAGTCATACGTGCTCCGGCCTTCTCCTTCCCGTGTCCGATCAGGATTCCTATCGGACGTACTCCGATCGGAATCGGAGACTGACTCAGAATCGGACTCGGCCTCTGCATCATTTCCGTCGTGCACAACCCCAGCCGAGTCAAAATCTGGTGTCAACACATGCCCCCCAATTTTGGGATAAAAATATTATTTTGTTCCAAAATTTTCCGAGCAATGATGACCCTGGCAGCGAACAGTATATGGAAACCCGCACCCTTCACTGTTGCAATCCTCGAATCCCGTGCGGATTCGGAGCCGTGGCCTTCGGGCGAATCCATCTCTCGTAAGCCCTATAAATGTAGAACCGAACCGTCGTCTTCTCACCAGTTCGCATCTACTATCACGCTCGCACGCCCGCCATTGTCACCTTTGCAAGCTCTCATCCGGCGACTCCGTGATCTTCAAGCTTTGATTATTTTTTGCCGCGAATCAGGTAATGAACTCTTCCGCACATGATCCATACCACACATCTGTGATTTACTGCATTCTTCTGCAATCCCTTAGGTCTTTTCCTCTTCGTATTACTGTTCATTATAGATCTATTTCTTTTATCAATGGTGGCTCCTCTTGATAAGGCGGACACTGATCAAGTTCCAGAGGTAAAAATCACCCAAAAACTCCATTCAGTCTCATATTTTTACTCCAGAACTGCTTATGAGCCTCCACTTTTGTTCTTATAATTCTATTTCCTCCGAATGTAGCATCTTAGGAACAATATGGTCATCCCTGTCTCCCATGTCGAAGCTGGATATTATCTTGGTCCGATGGGTGACCCCGATCCGACAGATCTGATCAACATGGAATCGGAGAAAATTCCTTTCAAAGGATCGGACCTCCAAATCTCCGATTGGGCAAGCTCATTCCGATCATGGCCCGGGATGGTCCCAGGATGGAGAAACTGGTTCCTCAGAATGCAAGCTGCCAAATCCGCTTTTTGGGATGAAAAAGACATAGGCCAATGTCTCACGCTCTCTCTTGCTGATATGGTCAAGGACGAGAATTTACTGGCCGCTACCTCCCTCTTTTGGTCCGATGCTCTTAATGCCTTTATATTTGGTCATGGTCCGATGACGCCAACACTCATGGATGTACACATGCTGACCGGCCTCAACACCGTCAACGCCATGAACCCAAGAAGTCTTTCCACCGATCTGAATTACAAACTAGTAGGCACAGGCTCCAAGGGCTGGAAGAAATATGTTGCCGATCACTGTAGAACCAGCACTATCGGAGATAGAGAACATGCAGCCTTTCTCAACATGTGGTTGGAAAGATTTGTATTTTGCGGGTCAACCGTTGGTGCTACCTCCAATATGCAAGCAATCGCAGAAGCACTATCTCGTGGCGAATCGGTCCCCCTTGGTCATCTTCTTCTCGGGGCTTTCTATCATCTTCTCCACCAGGTATCAGCCAGACTATTGGATGGCCAAGCAGTCGGACATATCGGAGAACCTTGGTGGTTTATCCAGCTATAGTTGCATACACAGTTCCGATCCGCCTTCCAATATAACTTCAAAGAACACCAATTTTCTAATTATTATGCAGAAGAAGAGGACGTAACCACTCGCCAATGCACGTCATTTGGAGAAGCTGCATCGGTCTGCCCTAGATCAAGGCTTGAGTCAATAGATATGGCCAGCTACTTTGAAAGTTTTTACCATGGGATCGCATCGGAGCGCTTCAGCTTTTTCGCTTATGGTGATCCTAATCGTGACTATGAGCTGCCCTTATTCAACATCCAAAATGAACTGACATCGATTATGCCAATCCTCAAGTCTTTCATCATACCAGCTATTCTGGGCAGCAACATTGCATTCGGCCGTAAGACCACGTCCTATGAATTCTACAATCCATCAGTGGCTGCTCGTCAATTGGGGTTTGGTCGACTCCTGATCGGCCTCTACTTCTCCGATAAAATCAAGCACAGAGAATCAATCTCATCATCCCTGGAGATGGATAGGGTTTTATCTCTTGCCCCCCAAGCCAATTTTGAAATGCCAGAATGAGTATGCACAAGCTTCTCATCCAAGTTTTTCAGAAATTGGTGGAAAGAACTTCGTCTTCATATGTTTAGACTTCCGGCCATCACCTATTGCACACTCATCGATTCCGATTTTGAAGCCATGGAAAATCCTGTAAGTCTTTTGAAATCTTCCCTCTTCCATTCATTCTTACTTAAATGAGCTCTCCATAATCTGAATCCCATCTTTTAACAGCCGATCGAAGAAAACGCACCATCAGTGAGCAATAGCGGAAAACCGATTCAATACTTTATCAAAACTCCGCATCCAAGAGTCGGCTTTTTCACCCCGTCTTTGAAAGACATTATGGATGGCAAAGGCAAGAGAAAAACCGCCCCCACTACAATTGATGCACCAAAGAAACCGAAGAAAAGCCGCGCGGTACGATTCTCATTCTTCCGATTCTCATTTTCGATTTTCACTTCCGATTCTTAAGCAAATACCTCTTCCATACAGCCTCCCGGAAAAATTCTCGGCCAATCAACTTCCAGGGCCGTCGAAGAAACTGCACAAAAGGCTACCGAGGGTGCAAGAATGCTCCTTGATGCAGTATCGGTAACAATCCGATTTCATTTATCTCATATTTCTTTGCAAAATAAATCGGCAATAACAATTTCTTTTTCAGCAAACAAATATCACATTACCCGATCTTCAACCAGCTCCAGCCCAAGTCATACAGGCAGAATCGGCCCAACAGGTAAATCTAATCCGATCCATATGATCTTCAAATATATATGCCCAAACTGACCGATTCAATCGTAGACTCTTGCTCAGCAACCTATCATCGAGGAGCCAAGTACAACCGCCCAATCGGAGGCTATCCCCGAGCAACAAATCGGAGACCAAGCTGCGAACATCCAATCGGAGGCCAATCCTGAGCAACCAACTACAATAATTTCACCAGTGCCTCCTCCGATTGAACCAGCCCACACTCGTCAAGAAGAAGCCTCCAGCACAAACATTGCCTTGCCTCAAGTAATCCCCGATTACGTTCGAGAGGGCCAATTTAAACTGGTACCGATTCATCCTCTTTGTGTCAATATTATTATTTTAATAACACCTATGTTCATCAACACTTTATTTTAGGTGTACGATTCTCCGGCCATGAGCTTCGCATCGTTCGATCTGGACGCCGCCATCGGAGAAGAAGAAATCAGCTCTGCGCAATCATCTTCTACCATCTCCGATGAGGTCAAGGCAAAGCTTCAAGAAATGCTGAATCACTTAACCAAGAACATTGCCGTCCTTGTGGAAGATGCTGAACCGATTCGTCAAATTTTCAAGGGTTTGAAAGGCCAACTGCCATCGGAGCTGGAGAGCGCAATCATCCCCGCCGCTTTTATTGAAGGTCATCAACCCCAAGTTCCTGCAGCTCGTCAGAGAATATCGGAGCGACTGGCTCAGCAGGATTTAATCAAGAAACGCGACGGCGGCAGAGATGAATTGAAGACTATGCAAGACCAAATCAAAATTCTGAAGGCCAAGCCCAAACAGCTAGAGGATCGGATGAAGAATCTCCAAGGCATTGAAGCTGAATTGCTTAAACGGCTTGAAGAAGTCCGTAAAAAATGTTGGAGACTCAAGACCAACTCAACCAAGTCCCAGCATCCATCACATCGGCGCAGGAGAACTTGCAGAAACGCCTGGACGAAGTCGCCAAATTCATAGAAGTATCAAGAACATTCCTGGCTCCGATGTGGAAGACCTAGAAGAAATCCAAAAGATAGACAACATCCGATTGGGCGCGATCGAAATGATCCGCAAATTTTGTAATAATTAAACTCTTTAGCTGTACTGCTCCGATGACATCGATCATCGATGAACTCTGTTGGATCCGACGATGATGATCGTCGATGAACATTTATTTTGTGAATATTTTTTGCCCTTAAGGCGGTACGTATCGTATCGGCTATCTTAGACGATATTACTTAAAATATCAGCTTTAAGAACCAGCCCAAATGCTTGGATAATACTTCTTTAAATATTTTCCATTAAGCGCTTTTGAAAACTCTTCTCCTTCCAATGTTTCCAAAATATATGCATTTCCTGGAACGCACCGATTTACACGATAGGGACCTTCCCAATTAGGCGACCATTTTTCAAACTTAGAACTCTTAGTCCCTATCGGCAAAATCAGCTTCCAAACCAATTCACCTTCGATAAACTCCTTTGGCTTAACCTTTTTATCATAATACTTAGCAACGCGTGCCTTATTATTTTCAATATTCTCCAACGCTCTCAACTGGGTTTCAGCCAAATCGTCCAACTCAAAATTCGTCAAACTTTTATATTCATCGGCAGTCAAATTTCCTTGTTCCGATATTCGTCTCGATCCGATTTTGATCTCCCAAGGCAAAACAGCTTCATGTCCATAAACCAAATGATACAGGGATAATTTAGTAGATCCATGACAGGCCATCCGATATGCCCATAACAATTTGGTCAATGTTAGATGCCATCGCCTTGGTTGTTCATCAATCTTTCGCTTGATGATTTTGATAATACTTTTATTTGATGCCTCTGCTTGACCATTGGCTTGCGCATAATAAGGAGAAGAATTTAACAATTTAATACCCATACTGGCAGCAAAATCTTGAAATTCGTTAGACATAAACATAGTTCCTTGATCGGTCGTGATAGTTTGAGGAATACCAAACCGATATATAATATGCTCCTTAACGAATTCCACCATATTCTTGGAATCGGCAACCTTTAAAGGAATCGCTTCAACCCACTTAGTGAAATAATATGTTGCCACCAATATAAATTTATGACCCTTGCTTGACGATGGATAAATTTGTCCGATCAAATCAATTCCCCATCCTCGAAAAGGCCACGGCTTGATAATCGGATTCATGGCTGACGCGGGCGCTTTTTGTACATTTCCAAATTTTGGCATTCTTGGCAACCTTTATAATATTCAAAACAATCTTCCAAGATCGTTGGCCAAAAACAACCTATTTTACGAATAACCCACTTCATCTTATAAGCCGATTGATGAGCACCACAAACTCCCTCATGCACTTCATCCATCATGTCTTTGGATTCCGATTTACTCAAACATCGGAGCAATACACCATCAATCATCTTATAATATAATTGATCATCAAGCAACAGATATTTAACAGCCATGAATCTTAATTTCCTGGAAACCTTTTGTGATGGATCCTTAAGATATCTTACAATCTCATATCTCCAATCTCCGATTTCTGGCTCAACTGTCATGATCTCATGAAAACGCTGATAACCAGAAGCAGCTTGTGCCAAATTATTAGCTTCCTGATTTTGAGCATTGGGGATGTGTTGAAAGTTAACCATCACAAATTCTTTCATCAATAATTGGCATTCATCAAAATATTGAATCAGAACATCGTCCTTACATTCATATTTACCGATTAATTGATAAATCACCAACTGGGAGTCTCCGAAAATCTCAACAGCTTCAGCTCCGATTTCCAATAACAATTTCAATCCTTTAAGCAGTGCTTCATACTCAACCCGATTGTTGGTAAAGCTTGGATCCATCGGATAACTGAATTCAAAATTTGCCCCCCGAGGCGAAACAATTACGATTCCGATGCCACATCCTTGCCCACACGAAGATCCATCAAAGAATAACGTCCAAGGCATCGGCTCAACCATTTTAGTTTCATCTCCGATGTGTTGTGTTAAGAATTCAGCCATTACCTGTCCTTTAACTGCTTTAGCCGATTCGTATTTTAAATCAAACTCCGATAATGCCAATACCCACTTCCCGATTCTTCCTTTTAACATTGGCATGGACAACATATACTTGACCACATCAGTTTTACAAACAATCGTGCACTCAGAAGATAACAAATAATGTCTCAATTTGGTGCATGAAAAATACAGGCATAGGCATAATTTTTCAACCGGTAGATATCTTGTTTCCGCATCAATCAACTTCCGACTCAAATAATAAACCACTCTTTCTTTTCCTTCAAACTCTTGTATAAGAACAGATCCGATTGACAATTCATCGGTCGACAAATATAATCGAAATGGTTTATCTCTCTGAGGTGGAATCAAAACTGGCGGTGTCATCATATATTGCTTTATTTCATCAAATGCCTTTTGTTGATCTTTTCCCCAGACGAATTCTTCATCAGCTTTTAATTTCAGCAGCGGGGAAAAAGGACGAATTCTCCCAGATAAATTTGAAATAAATCTTCTGACAAAATTAATCTTACCGATTAACGACTGGAGACTCGTCTTATCGGTAGGTGGCTTAGCATCTCTTATAGCCTTCATGCTTTTCTGTCCAACTTCAATTCCTTTTTCATGAACCATGAAACCCAAAAACTGTCCGGCCGATACTCCAAATGCACACTTGTTGGGATTCATCTTCAAGCCATGCTTCCTTGTGCATTCAAGAGTCTCTCGCAAATCGGCCAGATGCTGTTTGTATCCATCGGACTTCACCACTACATCATCAATATAAATTTCAACAATCCTGCCGATCAACTTGTGAAATATATAATTCATTGCCCTTTGATATGTGGCGCCAGCATTTTTTAAACCAAAAGTCATTACGACCCACTCATATAATCCAAGTGCACCAGGACATCAGAATGCAGTCTTCGGAATATCTTCTTTTGCCATAAAAATTTGATTATATCCTGCATTACCATCCATAAAACTAATCACCTTATGTCCTGAAGCTGCATCAACCAACATATCGGCAATCGGCATCGGATACCCATCCATCGAAGTCGCCTTGTTAAGATTCCTGAAATCGACACAAACTCGCAATTTCCCATTTTTCTTGAAAACAGGAACGATATTAGATATCCATTCAGCATATCAGCAAGGTTGAATAAACTTAGCTTCATATAACCGAGTTATTTCGGCTTTTATCTCTTGATCTAACTCAGGTTTAAATTGTCTCGGCGCTTGTTTAAAAGGCCGATACCCTGGCTTAATCGGGAGCCGATGTTCAACAATAGATCGGCTTAAACCTGGCATCTCATAGTATTCCCAAGCAAAACAATCACGATACTCTTTTAATAACTTTATTAATTCTTGTTTAAATTCAGGATCCAGCTTTGCACTTACATATGTCGACCGAGGTCTATCTCCTAAACCTATATCTATTTCCTCTAACTCATCGGCCGACATAAACCCTTGACCAAGCTTACCCTCATCTTCAATGAAATCATCCATTAATACAAGCTCTCAGAACCGATTGCTTGGATCGGCTTTAATCCATCATCGGACACTTGGATAAAATCTCCTTCCCAAACCTTGCCCGATAAGCATTCAATCCCTTCAAACTCCCAAACCGTCAAATCGGCGGTAGCAACGCTGACCGATTCATCGGCTTGAACAGTCTCGATGGCAGGATTCCCTCGGGATCTTGGTGCGTGCATGCTTTTTCTTTGGCTGGGTATATAAAGCTGTGTAGGTGAGATCGTGACAGAGATTTTCGTTGACTGCTCTTCGCTTGTTCTGATATGATGTGCCTCCGCTCCACCAATGTGTATAAATCTACAAATTGTATAAGTTGTATACGCTGAGATTTTCGTTGACTGCTCTTCGCTTGTTCTGATATGATGTGCCTCCACTCCACCAATGTGTATAAATCTACAAATTGTATAAGTTGTATGCACTGAACAAATATAGCAGAATCTCAGCTTTGGTGTGGTGGTGCAGTTGTATGTGCACAACTCCACCACCACCACGGTTCAAATCCATGTGACCACGTCTTTACCTTATTTAAACCCTGATGATGAAAATAACAAAATCTATCTGTGTGATGATGTGCTGCCTAAGTCCAACGCCAAATGCTAACAGGCCCATTTACCCCTTTAGAAACTTAGGGCCCATGAGTTGCAATCGGCAAACTCGGATTCCGTAGGCCACAAGTTTAATCGGCCCATCTCCCGTTATCCTCCCCTCTCTCCTCTCCTGTCTATTCCCTTTCGGCCTCGGATCGAACCCTGTTTCCCTCGTGTGCTGCTCAATAATCCCCAGCAGCCGCCAGGTTATTCGACGGCGGCGCTGCCTCCACTGCAACCATCCCGAGCCTCTTCAGGGACCGTCCGCCACCGGCTCTGCGGCTGCCACACCAAGCCTCACCCCTCGCCGGCGATGGCCTCGACTCCAGAGACGATGGAGGCGCCGCCCCCGCCGGAAGATAGAGAGGGCGCTACTAAGGATGGCGTGGAGGTGTGCCTGTTCGACGAATCAGCAGATGGGGTCTCTAGAACGGTGCGTGCCATCTCGGAGCTTGCCGAATTGGAGCCCGAACCAGACTACCCTGACATGGAAGTCGAGCGGCTTGCCTCCTCAATAACCTTTCTCAGGTGAAAACTTCTCTCCTGTCTTCCTCTGCTCACTCGATCACCGCGATGGATTTGGCATTTTTCAGTTGTTGGCCTAACGGCAGTAGAGTCGCTTGGATGTTGTATAGAGATGTGTTTCCGTAACTGTTCTACCCACCTGTGGTGTTGGTATACAATTAACGCTCAAGCTTGTGCGTGTTAGGAAAAAAAGGTTGTGCATCCGTGTTTGATGGAGTTTTAGTTTGGTTAATATAGCATATATCCGCTTTAGTTTGGTTAATTGATACCTGTGCGGTAGAACTTTGTTGAAGGCTCGAAGCTTGTACATTTGGCATATATGACGTCCCAAAGATTACCTACTTGTGAAACTGTGATAAGACATGTTTTGGTGTCAGTCTATTGTCTCCAAGAGCAGCCTTCATTTTGGGTCAAGCCAAAGCAGTGTAGTCGTATCTGGCACCATTAATTAGTTGATGAAAAATCTAGGTTCTGCTGAATATTTGTTCGCTGTCAATTATTGTGACAATAAAACATGATTTATTTGTTTAGTAAGAGGTTTGCATGTTACTTCAGTTAGATTTTCTCTGCAGCCACAAGCTCTGTGAAATGTTAAAAATGCAGGGGGTTACATACTTACTGCTTCCCCCTTTCTTTTAAATGGCCTATTTTGTAGATCTCTTCTTTGGTACCATGATATCTGCAAATTTAAGTTGCCACTCATTTGATCCCTTTGTATTCAGAGAATGGAGACACTTCTCTTATGAGCCAAAAGATGTAAGTTTCAGTAATGGCATCGAGCCAGCTTCATCAAGAGATGACATGCACAGTATAACCTTACCGCAGTTTTCATCTGCATCTGTTCCCCAGGTCAGTGAAAGTAAACTCTAATAGTGTTTAGCTTCTGAGCCCAATTTATGTTTTACATTGGAAGAGTTAAGCATTGTTTCCTCTTATATACCCTGTCTCCCCATGCCATTGTAATGTAGCAAATACAGATCACACAGCAGGAGGATCGGAGGGATCATACAATCAGGTGCACCCCCTCGCCCGCGTCCATAATCAAACCCCACTCTTGCAAGCAGTAGTTTAGAATAGGTCACATTGTCGTGGCACATGTGTTTAATAGCACAAGCTCTTAGGTTATCTTAATACATGGACCACTAAACAGTAACTTTTTGTGCTGATGAAGTATTTTCTAGATAAATATAATACTTTCTTGGTGCACAACATTATATTGTTGTTGACTTCCAAAAAGTCAGGCGTTGACTCTCGGAAATTAACATTGTGGCCTGGAAGATTTGCTTAACTTCAGTGCAGGTCCAAAATCTTGAGGTTCATAGCGTGCTAGTAAATTTGACCTGAAATTGACAAGGTAGAATTTAATCAGTAAACAACAAGGAACTCATCGGCCAAAGCCCCGATTTGTTCCGAAAATTGGATCAACATAGAGAGAAGTCCGATTTCGATAACATGCACCATTGGCCTTGAGTCCGATTCGTGAGAATATAACGTATATTGAAATAAACCATCGGCTATGAAAACCGAATCGGAGATAGATCTAATTTAAACTCATTCTTTAATATGCATCTTTCCAATGGCGATAAACAAACCAAATCTCGTGTCACTAACAATCGGATCGATTTCGAGACAGCGTTGCTAGCAGGGCACCGATTTGCTTGCTTATTCCGACAGATCAATTTATATCAAAGAACTTATTTAAATCAGATCTATTTGTAACTTGCTTATTAAATCTAAATTGGCTATATAAACAATATAAATAGATCTATTATGAAAACTTGAATAACAATGAAATAGAATAGATCTTCTCAGATAGATGTAAGCCGATAGAATAAAATCAACAAGATACGGTAAAAGGTGAGCGATCTAAACGAAGAAGGGCGATACGCCTCAATCTAAAGCCTAGATTAATTCGATAGGGTGTCGGACTTACAGACAAACCGGAGGTCAAGATGATGCAGCCCTGCTTGCTGAAGAGCTCGATGAAAAAGGGTTGTTGGCACATGAGGCCGAAAGTTGTGTTTGATTGATTGGTTGTGTGAACGTCTTTTACAATAGCGCAGGGTTTATATTTATACCTTGGAAATCTAGCTAAAACTTGCCGCTACTACAATATCTCTAACTTAATTAAAGCAATCTAATCTTAAACTACCAAAACTATTGCAAATCTTGACGCACAATCAGGCCCTGAAGAAGCTTCCAGACACGCCTCCCTTAAGAAGTCGTACGTGCTCCGGCCTTCTCCTTCCTGTGTCCGATCAGGATTCCTATCGGACGTACTCCGATCGGAATCGGAGACTGACTCAGAATCGGACTCGGCCTCTGCATCATTTCCGTCGTGCACAACCCCAGCCGAGTCAAAATCTGGTGTCAACACATGCCCCCCAATTTTGGGATAAAATATTATTTTGTTCCAAAATTCTCCGAGCAATGATGACCCTGGCAGCGAACAGTATATGGAAACCCGCACCCTTCACTGTTGCAATCCTCGAATCCCGTGCGGATTCGGCGCCGTGGCCTTCGGGCGGTTCCTTCTCTCGTAAGCCCTATAAATGTAGAACCGAACCATCGTCTTCTCACCAGTTCGCATCTACTATCACGCTCGCACGCCCGCCATTGTCACCTCTGCAAGCTCTCATCCGGCGACTCCGTGATCTTCAAGCTTCGATTTTTTTTTGCCGCGAATCAGGTAATGAACTCTTCCGCACATGATCCATACCACACATCTGTGATTTACTGCATTCTTCTGCAATCCCTTAGGTCTTTTCCTCTTCGTATTACTGTTCATTATAGATCTATTTCTTTTATCAATGGTGGCTCCTCTTGATAAGGCGGACACTGATCAAGTTCCAGAGGTAAAAATTACCCAAAAACTCCATTCAATCTCATATTTTTACTCCAGAACTGCTTATGAGCCTCCACATTTGTTCTTATAATTCTATTTCCTCTGAATGTAGCATCTTAGGAACAATATGGTCATCCCTGTCTCCCATGTCGAAGCTGGATATTATCTTGGTCCGATGGGTGACCCCGATCCGACAGATCTGATCAACATGGAATCGGAGAAAATTCCTTTCAAAGGATCGGACCTCTAAATCTCCGATTTGGCAAGCTCATTCCGATCATGGCCTGGGATGGTCCCAGGATGGAGAAACTGGTTCCTCAGAATGCAAGCTGCCAAATCCGCTTTTTGGGATGAAAAAGACATAGGCCAATGTCTCACGCTCTCTCTTGCTGATATGGTCAAGGACGAGAATTTACTGGCCGCTACCTCCCTCTTTTGGTCCGATGCTCTTAATGCCTTTATATTTGGTCATGGTCCGATGACGCCAACACTCATGGATGTACACATGCTGACCGGCCTCAACACCGTCAACGCCATGAACCCAAGGAGTCTTTCCACCGATCTGAATTACAAACTAGTAGGCACATGGCTCCAAGGGCTGGAAGAAATATGTTGCCGATCACTGTAGAACCAGCACTATCGGAGATAGAGAACATGCAGCCTTTCTCAACATGTGGTTGGAAAGATTTGTATTTTGCGGGTCAACCCTTGGTGCTACCTCCAATATGCAAGCAATCGCAGAAGCACTATTTCGTGGCGAATCGGTCCCCCTTGGTCATCTTCTTCTCGGGGCTGTCTATCATCTTCTCCACCAGGTATCAGCCAGACTATTGGATGGCCAAGCAGTCGGACATATCGGAGGCCCTTGGTGGTTTATCCAGCTATGGTTGCATACACAGTTCCGATCCACCTTCCAATATAACTTCAAAGAACACCAATTTCCTAATTATTATGCAGAAGAAGAAGACGTAATCACTCGCCGATGCACGTCATTTGGAGAAGCTGCATCGGTCTGCCCTGGATCAAGGCTTGAGTCAAAAGATATGGCCAGCTACTTTGAAAGTTTTTACCATGGGATCGCATCGGAACACTTTAGCTTTTTCGCTTACGGTGATCCCGATCGTGACTATGAGCTGCCCTTATTCAACATCCAAAATGAACTGACATCGATTATGCCAATTCTCAAGTCTTTCATCACACCGGCTATTCTGGGCAGCAACATTGAATTCGGCCGTAAGACCACGTCCTATGAATTCTACAATCCATCAGTGGCTGCTCGTCAATTGGGGTTTGGTCAACTCCCGATCGGCCTTTACTTCTCCGATAAAATCAAGCACAGAGAATCGATCTCATCATCCCTGGAGATGGATAGGGTTTTATCTCTTGCCCTCCAAGCCAATTTTGAAATACTAGAATGACTATGCACAAGCTTCTCATCCAGGCTTTTCAGAAATTGGTGGAAAGAACTTCGTCTTCATATGTTTAGACTTCCGGCCATCACCTATTGCACACTCATCGATTCCGATTTTGAAGCCATGGAAAATCCTGTAAGTCTTTTGAAATCTTCCCTCTTCCATTCATTCTTACTTAAACGAGCTCTCCATAATCTGAATCCCATCTTTTAACAGCCGATCGAAGAAAACGTACCATCAGTGAGCAATAGCGGAAGACCGATTCAATACTTTATCAAAACTCCGCATCCAAGAATCGGCTTTTCCACCCTGTCTTTGAAAGACATTATGGATGGCAAAGGTAAGAGAAAAACCACCCCCACTACAATGGATGCACCAAAGAAACCGAAGAAAAGCCGTGCTGTATGATTCTCATTCTTCCGATTCTCATTTTCGATTTTCACTTCCGATTCTTAAGCAAATACCTCTTCCATACAGCCTCCCGAAAAAATTCTCGGCCAATCAACTTCCAGGGCCGTTGAAGAAAGTGCACAAAAGGCTGCCGAGGGTGCAAGAATGCTCCTTGATGCAGTATCAGTAACAATCCGATCTCATTTATCTCATATTTCTTTGCAAAATAAATCGGCAATAACAATTTCTTTTTCAGCAAACAAATATCACATTACCCGATCTTCAACCAACTCCAGCCCAAGTCATACAGGCAGAATCGGCCCAACAGGTAAATCTAATCCGATCCATATGATCTTCAAATATATATGCCCAAACTGATCGATTCAATCGTAGACTCTTGCTCAACAACCTATCATCGAGGAGCCAAGTACAACCGCCCAATTGGAGGCTATCCCCGAGCAACAAATCGGAGACCAAGCTGCGAACATCCAATCGGAGGCCAATCCTGAGCAACCAACTACAATAATTTCACCAGTGCCTCCTCCGATTGAACCAGCCCACACTCGTCAAGAAGAAGCCTCCAGCACAAACATTGCCTTGCCTCAAGCAATCCCCGATTACGTTCGAGAGGGCCAATTTAAACTGGTACCGATTCATCCTCTTTGTGTCAATATTATTATTTTAATAACACATGTTCATCAACACTTTATTTCAGGCGCACGATTCTCCGGCCATGAGCTTCGCATCGTTCGATCTGGACGCCGCCATCGGAGAAGAAGAAATCAGCTCTGCGCAATCATCTTCTACCATCTCCGATGAGGTCAAGGCAAAACTTCATGAAATGCTGAATCACTTAACCAAGAACATTGCCGTCCTTGTGGAAGATGCTGAACCGATTCGTCAAATTTTCAAGGGTTTGAAAGGCCAACTGCCATCGGAGCTGGAGAGCGCAATCATCCCCGCCGCTTTTATTGAAGGTCATCAACCCCAAGTTCCTGCAGCTCGTCAGAGAATATCGGAGCGACTGGCTCAGCAGGATTTAATCAAGAAACGCGACGGCGATGGCAGAGATGAATTGAAGACTATGCAAGATCAAATCAAAATTCTGAAGGCCAAGCCCAAACAGCTAGAGGATCGGATGTATCTCCAAGGCATTGAAGCTGAATTGCTTAAACGGCTTGAAGAAGTCTGTAAAAAAATGTTGGAGACTCAAGACCAACTCAACCAAGTCCCAGCATCCATCACATCGGTGCAGGAGAACTTGCAGAAACGCCTGGACTCATAGAAGCATCAAGAACATTCCTGGCTCCGATGTGGAAGACCTAGAAGAAATCCAAAAGATAGACAACATCCGATTGGGCGCGATCGAAATGATCCGCAAATTTTGTAATAATTAAACTCTTTAGCTGTACTGCTCCGATGACATTGATCATCGATGAACTCTGTTGGATCCGACGATGCTGATCGTCGATGAACATTTATTTTGTGAATATTTTTTGCCCTTAAGGCGATACGTATCGCATCGGCTATCTTAGACGATATTACTTAAAATATCAGCTTTAAGAATCAACCCAAATGCTTGGATAATACTTCTTTAAATATTTTCCATTAAGCGCTTTTGAAAACTCTTCTCCTTCCAATGTTTCCAAAATATATGCATTTCCTGGAACGCACCGATTTACACGATAGGGACCTTCCCAATTAGGCGACCATTTTTCAAACTTAGAACTCTTAGTCCCTATCGGCAAAATCAGCTTCCAAACCAATTCACCTTCGATGAACTCCTTTGGCTTAACCTTTTTATCATAATACTTAGCAACGCGTGCCTTATTATTTTCAATATTCTCCAACGCTCTCAACTGGGTTTCAGCCAAATCGTCCAACTCAAAATTCGTCAAACTTTTATATTCATCGGCAGTCAAATTTCCTTGTTCCGATATTCGTCTCGATCCGATTTTGATCTCCCAAGGCAAAACAGCTTCATGTCCATAAACCAAATGATACAGGGATAATTTAGTAGATCCATGACAGGCCATCCGATATGCCCATAACGATTCGGTCAATGTTAGATGCCATCGCCTTGGTTGTTCATCAATCTTTCGCTTGATGATTTTGATAATACTTTTATTTGATGCCTCTGCTTGACCATTGGCTTGCGTATAATAAGGAGAAGAATTTAACAATTTAATACCCATACTAGCAGCAAAATCTTGAAATTCGTTAGACATAAACATAGTTCCTTGATCGGTCGTGATAGTTTGAGGAATACCAAACCGATATATAATATGCTCCTTAACGAATTCCACCATATTCTTGGAATCGGCAGCCTTTAAAGGAATCGCTTCAACCCACTTAGTGAAATAATTTGTTGCCACCAATATAAATTTATGACCCTTGCTTGACGATGGATAAATTTGTCCGATCAAATCAATTCCCCATCCTCGAAAAGGCCACGGCTTGATAATCGGATTCATGGCTGACGCGGGCGCTTTTTGTACATTTCCAAATTTCTGGCATTCTTGGCAACCTTTATAATATTCAAAACAATCTTCCAAGATCGTTGGCCAAAAACAACCTGTTTTACGAATAACCCACTTCATCTTATAAGCCGATTGATGAGCACCACAAACTCCCTCATGCACTTCATCCATCATGTCTTTGGATTCCGATTTACTCAAACATCGGAGCAATACACCATCAATCGTCTTATAATATAATTGATCATCAAGCAACAGATATTTAATAGCCATGAATCTTAATTTCCTGGAAACCTTTTGTGATGGATCCTTAAGATATCTTACAATCTCATATCTCCAATCTCCGATTTCTGGCTCAACCGTCATGATCTCATGAAAACGCCGATAACCAGAAGCAGCTTGTGCCAAATTATTAGCTTCCTGATTTTGAGCCTTGGGGATATGTTCAATGTTAACCATCACAAATTCTTTCATCAATAATCGGCATTCATCAAAATATTGAATCAGAACATCGTCCTTACATTCATATTTACCGATTAATTGATAAATCACCAACTGGGAGTCTCCGAAAAATCTCAACAGCTTCAGCTCCGATTTCCAATAACAATTTCAATCCTTTAAGCAGTGCTTCATACTCAGCCCGATTGTTGGTAAAGCTTGGATCCATCGGATAACTAAATTCAAAATTTGCCCCCCGAGGCGTAACAATTACGATTCCGATGCCACATCCTTGCCCACACGAAGATCCATCAAAGAATAACGTCCAAGGCATCGGCTCAACCATTTTAGTTTCATCTCCGATGTGTTGTGTTACGAAATCAGCCATTACCTGTCCTTTAACTGCTTTAGCCGATTCGTATTTTAAATCAAACTCCGATAATGCCAATACCCACTTCCCGATTCTTCCTTTTAACATCGGCATGGACAACATATACTTGACCACATCGGTTTTACAAACAATCGTGCACTCAGAAGATAACAAATAATGTCTCAATTTGGTGCATGAAAAATACAGGCATAGGCATAATTTTTCAACCGGTAGATATCTTGTTTTCGCATCAATCAACTTTCGACTCAAATAATAAACCACTCTTTCTTTTCCTTCAAACTCTTGTATAAGAACAGATCCGATTGACAATTCATCGGTCGACAAATATAATCGAAATGGTTTATCTCTCTGAGGTGGAATCAAAACTGGCGGTGTCATCATATATTGCTTTATTTCATCAAATGCCTTTTGTTGATCTTCTCCCCAAACGAATTCTTCATCGGCTTTTAATTTCAGCAGCGGGGAAAAAGGACGAATTCTTTCAGATAAATTTGAAATAAATCTTCTGACAAAATTAATCTTACCGATTAACGACTGGAGACTCGTCTTATCGGTAGGTGGCTTAGCATCTCTTATAGCCTTCATGCTTTTCTGTCCGACTTCAATTCCTTTTTCATGAACCATGAAACCCAAAAACTGTCCGGCCGATACTCCAAACGCACACTTGTTGGGATTCATCTTCAAGCCATGCTTCCTTGTGCATTCAAGAGTCTCTCGCAAATCGGCCAGATGTTGTTTGTATCCATCGGACTTCACCACTACATCATCAATATAAATTTCAACAATCCTGCCGATCAACTTGTGAAATATATAATTCATTGCCCTTTGATATGTGGCGCCAGCATTTTTTAAACCAAAAGTCATTACGACCCACTCATATAATCCAAGTGCACCAGGACATCGGAATGCAGTCTTCGGAATATCTTCTTCTGCCATAAAAATTTGATTATATCCTGCATTACCATCCATAAAACTAATCACCTTATGTCCTGAGGCTGCATCAACCAACATATCGGCAATTGGCATCGGATACCCATCCATCGGAGTCACCTTGTTAAGATTCCTGAAATCGACACAAACTCGCAATTTCCCATTTTTCTTGAAAACAGGAACGATATTAGATATCCATTCAGCATATCGGCAAGGTTGAATAAACTTAGCTTCATATAACCGAGTTATTTTGGCTTTTATTTCTTTATCTAACTCAGGTTTAAATCGTCTCGGCGCTTGTTTAAAAGGCCGATACCCTGGCTTAATCGGGAGCCGATGTTCAACAATAGATCGGCTTAAACCTGGCATCTCGTAATATTCCCAAGCAAAACAATCACGATACTCTTTTAATAACTTTATTAATTCTTGTTTAAATTCAGGATCCAGCTTTGCACTTACATATGTCGACCGAGGTCTATCTCCTAAACCTATATCTATTTCCTCTAACTCATTGGCCGACATAAACCCTTGACCAAACTTACCCTCATCTTCAATGAAATCATCCATTAATACAAGCTCTCAGAACCGACTGCTTGGATCGGCTTTAATCCGTCATCGGACACTTGGATAAAATCTCCTTCCCAAACCTTGCCCGATAAGCATTCAATCCCTTCAAACTCCCAAACTGTCAAACAAAAAAAAAAAAAAAAAAAAAAAAAAAAAAAAAAAAAAAAAAAAAAAAAAAAAAAAAAAAAAAAAAAAAAAAAAAAAAAAAAAAAAAAAAAAAAAAAAAAAAAAAAAAAAAAAAAAAAAAAAAC
>QPGU01000048.1:53969-69151 GCA_004135705.1 Alloteropsis semialata | reverse complement strand
TTCGGTGAACAAATCCTTGTCTCTTGTTCTTGTTATTGTTCTTCATATTCATATTGTTCTTGAGCTTAAATTCATCCGATCTATCTTGTTACTAGTTTCCGCTGCTAAAGATCATAGTTTTAAGCTTCCTTACACTTGTGGTGAACTTTCTATTCATATAAAATCTGCAGTTTCATATCTGTTTTTGAATCTCATATTCAGGTTTGTGTTGAGCCGGAAGTTCTGCCCCTGTGCCAGAAATTCCGGGAAGCCGGAAATTCCGACACAACGCCAGAACATCCGGCCCATTTAATATTTAATTGTCAAATCTGCAGAAATTTTATACAGGCCTATTCACCCCCCTCTAGGCCTAGTGTCGGTCCTTTCAATTGGTATCAGAGCCTAATCTCTTGATTTAGGCTTAACCGCTAAGGGAAAACACTATGGTCGGTAAAGAGGATGAAGTTGTTGTCACCGGTGCTTCCGCCAATGTCTCTGATGCTTCCGCTACCGCTGCCCAACTCATGAAGATTGGCCGCACAAGTCATCCCTCAACTCCATATGACTCAAGCTCTAGTGATGATGATTTTGATGTGAGCGATGTTGAGGGTGACTTCACCGAAGAAGAAAAGAAGAAGAAAAGAAAGGAGAAGCTAAAGAAGAAGATTCAAGAGAAAACCGAGAAGAAGGCACAAAAGCTTCTCAAGAAAAAGATCAAAGAAGAAAGGGAGAAGAATACTCTTGATGGGCTTCATGCGGTGTCTCATCCATATGGGGCATATTCACAAAATACTTCTAACCCTTCTCCATTTTCATTTACTCCGGTTCCAATGGGCAAAGCCCCTCACTTTGATGGGAGTGACTATGCCCGTTGGAGTGATGATATGAAAATGCATCTTTATGGTCTTAATCCCGCTCTTTGGACCATTGTGGTTGTAGGTGTGAAACAACATGATGAGGATGAACCTATCACTCTGGAGCTAGAGCATGACATGTTTCGGAATGCTCAAGCCGTTCGGGTTATTAGAAGCTCACTTTGCACCTATGAGTACAACAAGGTTAGAGGGATTGAGAGTGCCAAGGAGATTTGGGACATACTTCAATTGTCTCATGAGGGCTCCGATGAAGTCAAGGAAGGGAAGATGGATCTACTCCAAGGGGAATTGGAGTCATTTGTCATGAAGAAGGATGAAACTCTCTGACAAATGTATGATAGGCTCAAGTTGCTTGTGACCGACATTAGATCTCTTGGAAGCAAGGATTGGGATGACAGCAAGGTCACAAAGAAGATGCTTAGAGCTTATGCTCCCAAGAACCGCACTTTGGCAACTATCATTAGAGGGAAGGAAAACTACAAGAAGATGAAGCCTATCCAACTACTAAATGAGTTGGAATATCATGAGATGAATGACTTGGATATCACCAAGTCAATTGGGCAAGATGAAGTCAAAGCCATTGCTCTCAAAGCCGAACCAAGCAAGAAAGTTGAATCAATTGAGAAGCCATCAAAGTCAAAGAAGAAAGTTGATCAAGTGAAGATGAGAGCACGGATGAAGAAACTGCAATGATGGTCAAGAACTTCAAGAGGTTCATGAAGAGAAGAAGTGACAAGAAAAAGAACAACTCAAGAAGATGCTATTCTTGCAAGAGAGTTGGTCACTTCATTGCCGAGTGTCCGGACAAGAAGGATGATGATGATGAGGACCACAAGGATGAGAAGAAATCCAAGGACAAGGACAAGAGGTACAAGGAGAAGAGCAAAGAGTACAAGAAGAAGAATGGCCATGCTCATGTTGGTGAAGGATGGGACTCAAGTGATGAGTCTGATGAAGAAGGTGTGGCATCCATTGCCATGCATGAAGCTTCACCAACACCAAGGCTCTTCAACAACCTCTCTGATGATGAAGATGATTACCCCATGTGCTTCATGGCCAAGGGGACTAAGGTATCAAACTATTCTAATCCCCCATCATCTCCTACCTCCACATCTAGTAATGTAGAAAATGACTTAGATGAGGAAGAAGAAGCCGAACATAAAGCAAATATGATAAAAAGAGTTTGGCAAAAAAGGTTATAAACAAATTAAAAAGCTTATGGAGAAATTGGAGAAAAGAAAAGAGAAACTTAGAGAACAAGAAGAATTGCTCATCCTTGAGAAGGAGAGAAACCTTGTTCTAGAAGAGTCTCTAGTTGAGGAAAAGGTGAAGGTTGAAAAATTGACAATGGACTTGTCTCTTGCCAATGATTCTTATGAGAGGATGTCAAAGGAATATACTTTGGCAAATGATGCTCTAGCTAACCTAAAGAATGTGCATAGCGAGCTTCAAGAAAGGCATTCACGCCTAGAAGATACATACAAAGAACTTGAAGTTAGCTTTGGTACTCTTTGGGAAAGCACCAAAACTAATTCCAAAACTACTCTTGACTCCAATGTCTCCACTAGCAAAGGTTGCTAAGATGTTATAATATTGATATCGATGCTTGTGCTACTAATCTTTCAAAGCTAGAAGAGTCAATCAAGGATAAGGATGCTCAAATCCATAGATCAAACGTGTATATTGGTAAGGACAAGCTCAAAGGTAAGAGTGAGTTTGATACTCACCCGGCTTACAAAGCCGCAAGGTATCCCACCATTCGTGATGGACTTGGCTACACAAGAGGAAACAAGACAAATGGTGAAGAGATTGTGAATGGCAAGTCACGTCCATTGTGGAAGAAGGGTGCCAACCTTGGTGAGTTGATGGACATAGCTCATGGTGTCACCTAGAAGAATGTTGCACAAGGTAAGGCCATGGTTGAGAGCTCAAACAAGGTAAACATCAAGAGCTCAACCAAGGTTAATGCAAGCAACAAGAATGTGACACATTCTCCTTCTCCCAACTACACCATTGACTACACGGTTGTATTCCAAAATGGCAAGATGGTGGTCAAGTATATTGGTGCTCACACTAGGAAGATGATGAGGAGTGTGTGGATACCTAAGATTGCTTATTCTAACCTTCAAGGACCCAAACAAGTTTGGGTACCTAAAGCTTGAGCTTAACTTGTTTTGTAGGCATATTCCTCTGGTGGGACTTCATGGTTGGTTGATAGTGGATGTTCAAATCATATGACCAGAGAGAAGAATATGTTCTCATCTTTGGAAGAATATGATACACCTATTGAGAAGATCACATTTGGTGACAATAATCATGGTGATGTGATAGGTCAAGGTAAAATTGCTATATCAAATGATTCATCACTTTCAAATGTTTACTTAGTTGATTCTTTGGGATACAATTTGTTGTCGGTATCACAACTTTGTGAGATGGGCTACAATTGTCTCTTTACTAATGAGGGTGTGTCCATTTTGAGAAGGGAGGATTCCTCTATTGCTTTTACGGGTCAACTTAAGGGAAAGCTTTATCTAGTTGATTTCACAACTACTAAAGTGGAACCGAAGACTTGTTTAGTGGCAAAATCTAGCATGGGTTGGCTTTGGCATTGCCGACTAGCTCATGTTGGCATGAGGAACTTGGCCAAACTTCAAAAGAATGAACACATCCTAGGACTAACAAATGTTGTCTTTGAGAAAGATAGGTTGTGTAGTGCATGTCAAGCCGGGAAGCAAGTTGGTGCTCCACATCCACCCAAGAACATATTATCTAGCTCAAGACCCTTGAAGCTTCTTCACATGGATTTATTTGGACCCATTGCTTACATTAGCATTGGGGGCAACAAATATGGTCTTGTCATTGTTGATGATTTCTCTCGGTTTACTTGGGTATTCTTTTTGAAAGAGAAGAGTGAAGCTCAAGGAATCATCAAGAAATTTATTAGAAGGGCTCAAAATGAGTTTGAGTTGAAGGTCAAGCGCATGAGAAGCGACAATGGCTTGGAGTTTAGGAATACCGGTGTTGAGAAATTTCTTGATGAAGAAGGCATCTTGCATGAGCTCTCCGCTCCTTATACACCTCAACAAAATGGCATTGTTGAGAGGAAGAATAGGACATTGATTGAGATGGCAAGAACCATGCTTGATGAGTACAACACTCCGGATATCTTTTGGGCCGAAGCAATCAACACCGCATGCCATGCCTCCAACCGGCTTTATCTCCAAAAGTACTTGAACAAGACTCCATATGAGATAATCACCGGTAACAAGCCTAAGGTGCATTACTTTAGAGTTTTTGGTTGCAAATATTATATTCTTAACAAGAAGGCCAAAAGTTCTAAGTTTGCACCTAAGGTTGATGAAGGTTTTCTACTTGGTTATGGTACTAATGAACACGCCTACCGTGTCTTCAACAAAACCACCGGTTGTGTTGAGGTCACGGTGGATGTGAAATTTGATGAATCAAACGGCTCTCAAGTAGAGCAAGTTGAAAATGACCTTGTAGATGAAGAAGAGCCTCCAAGTGAATCCATCTTGAAGATGGGATTAGGTGAAGTAAGGCCAAGGGAGACTCTCATGAAGGATCAAGTGCAAGCTCAAGCTCCGGATGTTGGTACTAGTGATCCATCTTCTTCAACAAGAGTTGAACCATCCACTTCTCCTCATGGTCAAGATCAAGTTCATGGTGACGATCATGGTCATGGCATTGATCAAGGGGGAGGTCAAGATGAAGCAACTCATGACATTGCTCCTCAAGATAATGAAGAAGATGATGATGGGCCTATTCAAAGGCAATCTCAAGTATCTCATCCTAGAGTTCATCAAAGTGTCCAATGGGATCATCCCGTGGATAATATTCTTGGGAGCATCTGAAGAGGGGTAACTACTCGTTCTCGTTTAGCAAATTTTTGTGCTAGTTACTCGTTTGTTTCCTCTTTGGAACCTCTCAAGGTTGAAGAAGCACTTGGTGATGCGGATTGGGTAATGGCAATGCAAGAAGAATTGAATAACTTCACAAGAAATGAAGTTTGGGAATTGGTAAAGTGACCCAAGCAAAATGTGATTGGCACCAAGTGGGTATTCCGCAACAAACAAGATGAACATGGTGTTGTCACAAGAAACAAGGTAAGATTGGTTGCTCAAGGGTTCACTCAAATTGAAGGTTTGGATTTTGGTGAAACTTATGCTCCCGTAGCTAGGCTTATATTACTTGCCTATGCTACTCACCATGATTTCAAGCTTTATCAAATGGTTGTGAAAAGTGCATTCTTGAATGGGCCTCTCTCCGAGTTGGTATATGTGGAGCAACCACCGGGCTTTGAAGATCCCAAGCATCCCGACTACGTGTACAAGCTCCATAAGGCGCTCTATGGGCTCAAGCAAGCTCCTAGAGCATGGTATGAATGCCTTAGAGAATTTCTTCTCAAGAACGGTTTTGTGATGGGCAAAGCCGATTCTACACTCTTCACTCAAAAAGTAGACAATGATTTATTTGTTTGTCAAATATATGTTGATGATATTATCTTTGGTTCTACTAATGAGAAGTTTTGCGAGGAATTTAGTAAGATTATGACCAAGAGATTTGAGATGTCCATGATGGGTGAATTGAAGTTCTTTCTTGGATTTCAAATCAAGCAATTGAAGGAAGGGACTTTCATATGTCAAACCAAGTATGTGAATGATATGCTCAAGAAGTTTGACATGGCCGATGCAAAACCTATCAAGACACCCATGGCTGTCAATGGACATCTTGATCTTAATGAAGATGGAAAATCCGTGGATCAAAAGGTATATCGCTCCATGATTGGTTCTTTGCTTTATCTTTGTGCATCTGGGCCGGATATTATGCTTAGTGTGTGCATGTGTGCAAGATTTCAAGCTAATCCTAAAGAATGTCATTTGATAGCCGTTAAGAGAATTTTGAGATATTTGGTGCATACTCCACACCTTGGCTTAAGGTATCCCAAGGGCTCCACTTTTGATTTACTTGGCTATTCCGATTCGGATTATGCCAGTTGCAAAGTAGATCGAAAGAGTACCACCGGGACTTGTCAATTTCTTGGCCGGTCTTTGGTGTCTTGGAGTTCTAAGAAACAAAATTTCGTTGCCCTATCCACCGCCGAGGCCGAGTACGTTGCAGCCGGTGCTTGTTGTGCTCAACTACTTTGGATGAGGCAAACCTTGAGTGACTTTGGTTGTGAGTACAAAAATATCCCTCTCTTGTGTGACAATGAGAGTGCCATAAAACTAGCCAACAACCCAGTCCAACACTCAAGAACCAAGCATATTGACATAAGACACCATTTCTTGAGAGACCATGAAGCCAAAGGAGATATCGCTCTAAGCCATGTGAGTACCGAAAAACAACTAGCCGATATCTTCACTAAGCCTCTTGATGAACAAAGGTTTTGTGCTTTGAGGAATGAGCTAAATATCTTGGATTCTCGTAACGAGGTTTGAATTGTTGCACACACCCATTGTTTGATGCTTAGACTTGGCAAAATTGATTTATTTGTGTGAGTTTCTCAAAATATTTGGAGTTGTGATCGTTGGATCATCCCTTGGCTCAAATGATCATGGTTATGTAATGTTGAATGTGGCTGATCATTTTGAGTCAAGTTTCTTACATGTCCAATCTTCAAATCTATCAAAATCTCAAATCAAATCCCATCTCAAAATCTGTTTTTGTCCAGAGCCTGTCGGAACTTTCCACCGGAATTTGCCGGCTGGAATTTCCGGTAGCCTCTGTGGCTCCCCTGAAGTTCCGGCAGCCAGCTTCCGGAAATTCCGGCAGGCGCCTCGACTATAAATGTCGGGCTGAACCGTTACACAGCCCTAAATCAGTTCATACTTCTCATACACCACCGCCTCTCCCCTCTCTCTCTCAATCCCGTGAGGGGATCTCCATATTTGACCGTGAGACTTTGGATCTTGGTGTTTCCTTCGATTTCCCACCCTCCGGAAGTTCCGTTCCTTCGCGAATCTTCATCGAATCGCGCGGGAAAACTCAAAGGTATTTCATTCAAAATCCCCGAATCCCGATCTCTCAATGCCGTAGTTTCTAGGGGATTTCCTTTGGGGGATAGACTCAAGAACCTCTCTAGATGCAATGCCTGTGATTTGGTGAAATTTGGTGGGAAAATCGTTCGATCCCTAAGTTTCTTGGTCGTGCACTGCGTCGGCCGGATATTGCCGACCCGGCTTGGGTCGGAATTTCCGGCAGGCCGCAGTGAACGCCAATAAATCTTGTTTCTTGGCTAAAGATTATGGATTAAGGATTATATTATCGTATCTTTTCAGATGGGCCGTGAACGTCCACGTGGCAAGGGCATTGTCATTCGCACTCCATCACCATCCCCCTCTCCTAGTGAGACCGAATCGGACGAGAGGGTGGAACCACACAAAGGAAAGGGCAAGGGAAAGAGGGTGAAGAAACAAGCCGTGCCCAAGAAGGGCCTTGGAAGAGGACGTGCGAACCCTCAAGCACCTGCTGATCCTCTCCGCGGTTGCCGCACCAAGAATCCTAATGTGGATCCAACCGGTGAGAGGTACAATGATAACATTGATCTATCCCTTCTTGAGAGTCAAGTGACCAAGGCTCTTCCCCAGTGAGATGCTCTGAAGATCCACCTTTGGTTGACTATAGCAAGGGGGAGACAAACATGAAGGCTCTAAGGTATGGTGAGGACCCTCATGCTGCTCTTTCTAAGGAATTCAAGGGTGATCCTTGCTTTTGGCTTCCTTTTCAAGCGGATTGGTATGAATCCGTTATCATGGGGAAGAAATCCATCACCACTGACATGAAATGGATTGATTGGGCCTATCTCAAGACACTTAGCTCTCCGGTCAAGGAAGTGGTGGACGCTGTGTATGATAGGTGCAATGAGTTGGGGCTTGTAAACCTCATGGGTTTTAGATGTGATTGGAATGAGGAAGTGGTGGCACTATTTTATGCCACCCTTTATGTGGATAAACCCCATATGAGGCTTCATTGGACTCTTGGAGGCAAAAGGTTTACCATTGACAGAAGTGAGTTTGCAGCACTCCTTGGACTTCCAAATGTTGATTATAGCTGTGCCGCCAGGTATCGTATCCATGAGCATGCTGATCTTGAGGTGACTAAGATGCATTTTATGTATGATCCTGCTTATGGGGAACATGGACAATATGAGTTTGGTAAGACTAAGGGCCTCACTCCATTCTATAAGATGCTCAACCAGCTTTTCAGGTTCACTCTTTGCCCTCGTGGTGGTGATGCAATCAATATCTCTCATAAGGCAAGGAATCTTTTGGCTCAAGCTGCACTTGACTGAGCCAAGTTTGATGTGGTTGATTATCTTTGGTATGAGATTGTGTTCTGCTCACATGATGCTTCAAGTGCTTGCCACTATGCCCCATATATATTTCACTTGATCAAGAATGTATCTAGGCTCAACATCCTGGCTGATAGAGAGCATGAGCGATACAAGGCATCCAAGGGCAAGATTCTTCAGCTTCTCAAGGTTGATGCCACTGGAAGAACTCCTTTTCCTCCCAAGGGACCTTTTTCTGGTGCTTATCCTTCAAAGGGTCCTACTTCTTCAGCTCAAGGTGCTTCTTCATCTCGTGCTCCACCTTCATCTAGTGCACCATCAGCTCCTCATGGTCCTTTTGCTCCTACACGTGGTGCTCCCAAGAAGAGGGGTAAGTTCGATCAACTTGTCCAAAGCATATTTGCTTGTTTCAACTTGCTTAAGCATTGTGTGACCGTGGTTGAGGAGCGCACAAGGCAACTTGATGAGGACAATGTGAAGCTTGAAAAGAGGCAAAAATATTTGCTTGATCAATTCAATATTCCTCACTCTCCAGTTCGTGCTCCAAGGGATTACCCTCCTCCTCCACAGTTCTATAATCCTTATGAGGAAGCGGGTTCATCTTCTCAAGCTTATACTTTTGGGGCTGAAATTGAAGAAGAAGATCTTCATGGTGGTGAGGGAAATGAAGAGGATGAGGAGACCGAAGAAGAGGCCTCTTATGAGAGCCAAGGCGATGACGAAGGCGGCAATGGCAATGGTGATGATGAAGAAGAAGAGGATGACGATGATGATGGCAATGGGGATGGCAACGATGATGAGTAGCTCTTCTTTTTGGTGCTTGTTGCCAAAGGGGGAGTGCATTTGTGATGGCTTTGGTGGTTGGAGACCCATATCTATCTTTTTATTCATGTTTTTATCTTTGGACATGTAAGAACTATGTTTGGTGTCATGTGTGATGTGTGCCAAGTGAAGAACTTTTATTTGTAAGACTTATTTGTGCTAGTGTGATGTTAAACTCCTTTTATTAATGATGTGATGCTATGTGTATGATGGATGGTTGATGAAATGTTATTCTTCACTTTTACTGTGTGATATACCATGTCATATGCATCACGGTTATAATTTGACACCTCTTGCACATTTGTACCTTTGTATGCAAAGATATTGGTTAAGTTCTTTCATAAATATGTGCCATGGCATTTGAGGCAAATTGAGTTGAATATGCACATATGTTGGGGGAGCTTTTCTAAATATAATTGGGTACAAAAACATGATTTTATTCCTATCTTGTGAACCCAAATTGAGTTGTCATCAATCACCAAAAAGGGGGAGATTGAAAGTGCATCTATGCCTCCCATGTGTTTTGGTGATAATGACAATTAGAATTTGGGATTTGATGGTTGTATTGAGTATATGCAGGAATAAAAAGAAAAGAAGGAATTATGAATATCAAAGGATAGCCCCCAATTTCTTATGTATGGTGGATGAGCTCATTGAAGATTTAAATTTATTTTTGGTTTGAATTTGAGTATAGGAAATCACCGTACTATCAAGGGGGACGTGTTTGATGAATCAAAAGTGCCAAAAGTGCTTATTTGAGATGCTAACTACCCAAGAGTGAAATCTAACTTCAGTTTTTTCAGGAGCTGCACCGCAGCCTGTCAGAAATTCCGATTATATGTCGGAAGTTCCGGCAAGCCCGGAAATACCTGGTGCAGTATCTCCGGCAGCCTCTGTGAGGACACGGAAATTCCGGTGGGTAGTGCCGGAAGTTCCGGTGGTGGTGTTCATCACGTTGTTTCTTAGGGTTGAGTCTGCCCGGAAATATCCGGTGGACTTTCTCCGGTAGGCTCTGGCAGGCCTCGGAAATTCCGGTGCCTAGTGCCGGAAATTCCGGTAGGACTGTTCTTCGTGCTAATTCTGTTGGTTTGGGCCTGCCCGGAAATATCCGGTGGACATTCTCCGATGGGCTCGGTTTGGTCTCGAAAATTCTGATGGGTAGTACCGGAAGTTCCGGTGAGGCTGTTCGTCAGGCCGTTTCTTAGTTCAAAACCGTGCCTTGTCGGAAGTTCCGACTCTATGTCGGAAATTCCGGTAAGTGACCTGGCAGTGCATAACGGCTAGTTTTTGGGGGTTGCCTATATATACCCCCTCAGCCCCCCTTTCTTTGCTGCTGACCTAACCCGAGACAAACACATTCACTAGCATTCAATTCACTCTCCCAACTCCCTCTAGTGCCAATCCTTGCAAAGATTTGAGTAGGGTTTTGGGTGTGAGCGATTCTTGTGGTGTGAGCGCAAGCCATTGAGTGGATTCATCCATTGTTCATCTCAAGAAGCACTTGAAGCAAGTTTGGCTCATCGATTCTCGTTCATTACTCTTGGAGCTGAGCTCCTAGATGGTTAGGCGTCGCCGGCAACTCCCAACTTGGTGTGGTTGAGTGCCGGACGTTTGTAATCTTCATCCCTAAGTGGGAACAATAGTAAGAATTTCAATCCGGCCTTTGTGGTTGATTGAAGGAGGCAAGGGGTTAGAGTTGACCCGGCTCTACGTGAGCACCTCAACGGAGACGTAGCTCCTAAGTGGAGTGAACTTCGGTGAACAAATCCTTGTCTCTTGTTCTTGTTATTGTTCTTCATATTCATATTGTTCTTGAGCTTAAATTCATCCGATCTATCTTGTTACTAGTTTCCGCTGCTAAAGATCATAGTTTTAAGCTTCCTTACACTTGTGGTGAACTTTCTATTCATATAAAATCTGCAGTTTCATATCTGTTTTTGAATCTCATATTCAGGTTTGTGTTGAGCCGGAAGTTCTGCCCCTGTGCCAGAAATTCCGGGAAGCCGAAAATTCCGACACAGCGCCAGAACATCCGACCCATTTAATATTTAATTGTCAAATCTGCAGAAATTTTATACAGGCCTATTAAACCCCCTCTAGGCCTAGTGTCAGTCCTTTCACACGACCCCTTTTCCTTCTAGTCTGGCTAGTGTCCAACCCTACATCCTAAAGAGACTTGAGCTCGTCTGCTTGATTTGTCACGGGTTTCTTTGCAAGTTCTTCTGATTATTTCTTCGTAAGGTCGTCTAGTTTCTTCCAGATTTGTTTGAACTTTCTCTCTTGATTCTGGCTGCATAAGTGCTTGAACAGCTTCGTCAGTGCCTTGTTCTTGAACTGGCTATGAAAATTTGCCCCCATGTGGCGCATGCACCACCTGCTCATGATGTCGGACCATCGTGGTAATGTCTGCCGCTCGGTGCTGCCATTCTTCATTTCTTCAATTGCCTGCAGAATACCTTTGTGCCTATCGTGTATGACACACACGTTTGGCACATCCCCCACAACCATACTCTTCAGCCTCTCCAGAAACCAATACCAGGTGTCTCCGCTCTCTTTCTCCACAAAAGCAAAAGCCAAAGGCACTAATTGATTGTTACCATCGCCAGCAACGCGCGGTGAGGATTGTGCCTTTGTACCTTCCTGCCAGGAAGGTCCCATCAATGCATAGATCTGGCCTACAGTGTTGGAAAGCCTTAATGCATGGCCCCAATGCCAGGAATGCCCGCTGCAGCACTTGCTTCCCTGGCCTTAAGATAAAGGGGAAAGTCTTCAGGTCATAGAAGCTCCCTTCATTTCGCTGGCATATGGCGTGGAGCAAAGCAGGAAGGTTGTCATATGATGCTTCATAATTCTCCCACTTCATCTCTAATACCTTCTGTCTCGCTCTATATTCCTTGTCGTAACTAATTTTGTACTTGAATTTCTCCTCGATGGCACATATTATAGACTTGGGCTCGTAGCTTGGATTATCAATGATCTGTGCATACATGAAGTTAGCCACAAAACCGGATGTGAGGTTCCGGTGGTCTGTGTCCAACTGCTCAAGCACACATGTGTGATCCTCGATTCTGCTCACCTTCCAGTAAGTATTCCACTTCCCACAGAATGCGTGAACCGAAAAGGACACCCTTCTGTGACGCAGCATATGTCATAGACTTGTTTGCTGCTCTTAAACTTCTAATCTTATTGCCTCCAGTTTTGATCAACTTCAAATCATCATCACTTGTGCTCAAGGACCTCTAATAATCCCTTGACATTATCGTAAGCTGTGAGAAGTCATAATTGTCCCAGCTCCTTGGCACCTGCACCTCCTTGTCGTCACCATCATCCGACGAATCCTCCTCGAAGTACTGCTCATGCTCTGTGCCCTCCCTCTCTGCCTCCAAAACCATCTCAGGAAAATTTTCTGCTTCAACAAGCTCCCCCGATAGTTTAGGGGGTGCGTAATAATCTTGTCCGGCTGCCCCTTCTTCCACTTCTTCACCTTCCTCTCCAGTAGCATCTTGAAGGTTTTCCCGTCCAGCATCTTCAATTTCTTCGTGCACTTCACTACTGGACCCAGCCTTGTGGAAGGCTCGCACAAGCAACACCAGCGGCATACCATGCTGTGTACAAAGTGTCACAAATGATCTCCAGTTCTGGGTTCCTTCAAGCGGAACAAATTCCCAATACGTAGTTGAATTTCTGTTCATCACTGCCATCACTGACAGGTCATGCTGGAACTCATCAAGTCCAAATGAATGATAAAGCCACTTTCTTATTGAAACCCAATTTCTCTCTGTTGCTCTAGCTATTTTTCTGGTGGTAGAACTAAATTCTGATAGGTCTTCCCCTTCAGGACCATATCTAACTTTCCCTGATCCATAGTACAATTGGAACCATAAGGGTTCAGACATGCCTAAAACCAAACCAGGACAATAAGAAGAATTAATACGATTTTGTACTCTTAAAAAGACTCATAACACTCTACTATAAACTATAATATAAACTCGTATATACAATCTAATATGAACTCTACTATAAACTCTAATATAAACTCTAATATAAAGTCATTACTCTAATATAAACTCTAATTTAAACTCTAATATAAAGTCATTACTCTAATATAAACTCTAATTTAAACTCTTATCTAAATTCTAATATGCATAAAACTCTAATAAAAACTCTAATATAAAAAGATATAAACTCTAATGTAAACTCTAAAATGCATAATTACAGTTTATGTAAAATTCTGGTGTATACTCTAATATCAGTACATCTAATATAAAAAGATATATTAATAAAAGTCTAATATCACAAAAAGTAATGACTATAACTATCTCTAATGTCACTAAATCTAAGGTCACTCAAACTAATATCACTAAATCTAATATCAGTAACTACCTCTAAAATTAATTTTAGTAACTATGTCCAGTATTAGTAACTCAAAAATAATACTACGATATCATAATGTCTAAACTAAATACTGAAATAACTACAAAGTAATACACCTACGAAATTGAAGTTACAACTACGAGTTCGGATCTTATCTGAAACCGACGCGCAGGACCGGCAGGGCTTCGCCGCTGATTCTCCCTCTCCCTCACCCTTCTCTCTAACCCTAGTTTTTCTTTTTTCTGATTTAGAATGAGTTTTCCAACTGATTTTCGGCTTTTATAGGCGACAGCAACCTAATCGCCGAATCATTCGGTGGTAGGGGGCTGCCGCCGTAGATCCGACGGCGGGAAGCCTTCCCGCCGGATCAAACGGCGCGGGAAGGCCCTGCCTCCCCCTACCGCCGAATGTTCCGGCGGTTAAGTGCGTCAGGCCCAGGTGCCGACACCTACCGCCAAATCATTTGGCGGTTAGGTTCGGCATACAGAGCAAATATATATTTTTAAATTAAATAGTTGTTTCATTTGGGGGTCTTTGTAACCGCCGTATGATTTGGCGGTTACAAGACCTTGCCGCTGTATCATACGGCGGTTGGGTGATACATTTGCAAAATCTGTCACCCGAGGGTTTTTTTTGAAAATTCTAAAAAAATTAAAAAATATTCCGGATTAAAATACGGCAAAACCGATTCCGAACCCGTTTCAAATTATGGCCCTTTCTTTATTATGGCCCATCGAATTCAGATGGGCACCGCGCCGCGGTTTCGATTCTGACCTGTATCGTTGATGTCCCACACGGTTTTTTTTTATTTCTCGATTTGTTTGGTGCTTGCCAGTACTCGGAGTGATGTCTCTTGCACAGATTTGTTGTGCACTAAATCATTTGTCGTGTTAAGGCTAAATTTAAGGCATGGTAGATCTATTCAATGTTGCTCGCAGAAAGTTTTAGTACTGAGGGGTTGTTTAAATCCGGTGAATTGATGAAAGTGGTGAAAAATTTTGTATTGAGAAGCATATCCTATGAAAGGGGGCACGGTTATCAGTGTGAAAACTTTTGGTGACTTTTTGGTGAGTTTTAGGAATTAAACAGGTCCTAACAGTGTCTTTCTCCCAGGAAGCTATGGCTGAAGAGTGCAAACTGGTGGGCTCGGGAAGCTGGTGTGACTGCAGGGAGATCGTGTGGAAGATAATGGAGCAAGTAAACGCACAATCAATATGTTGTCCAAGCTAATTTGTAATAAATTTTGTCGGGGAGACCAGTCTATATTTATAACTCAATATGTTGATTTTTTTCCTTCCATTTTTGTTTTGCATATTTTGATTTTTATGTGATTATCATACAACAACCTACATGGTACCAGCCAACTGTGCCATCTGCTTGCATCGCAGTCACAGCAGTCAGGGGGAAAGCTTAGTCAGGCGCAGTTAGGTGGGTAGCAGCAGTCCTCTGTCAACTTGTTTTGCTTAATGGATAGCGAATGGATTGTTAATAGATGGAACCCACAGTTAGCCACGAGTATAGATGGCCATGCAGCCCGAGGCCCGCTAGCCTGGCCCAAAGCCCGCTTTTTTGGCCCGGCCCGAGCCCGGCCCGGCCCGCTCTTGAACGGGCCCGTGCCAGCCCGGCCCGACCTGCAGTGCCGTGCCTGGGCCGCCACCCCAGCACGGCGGGCAGCACGGCCCGGCACGGCTACAACGGCCGGCACGGGCGGAGGCCCGTTACTGGCCCAGCAACGGTCGGCCCAGTAACGGCCTCCGCGTCGTATAAGCGGCCGAAGCCGCCGCGGCCTCCGTCCCCACAACCCTAATCGTCCTCATTCG